>JAAGKR010007033.1:0-39272 GCA_011419295.1 Clarias macrocephalus | reverse complement strand
TCTGTGACATTATAAGCTTTAGATGAACCATATCCTAAATAGATAATGTAATGCAGATTATGACCTCATAAGACTTTTTCATGTGCTTTGTGAAAGATTTATCGATTACCAATAATGAAGTTCTATTCATATGTATTCTTCATTATATACAATGACAAATCAATGGACCCTGATGACAGTAAGGCTCTCTAAGCTGTAGCCTAGCCTGGTTGTTAATCCCCCCCTTGTGTGCACCTAAATAGTCTTACTTTGGGCTGTGTCCCAACAGCAGGCTAAGCATGGTCAAGTCGCCTTTAGCAGCAGCGTAGTGAACAGGCACAGCGCCTGTGTCCATGGCAACGCTGGGATCCCCTTCTCCACTCTTTAGTAACCAGTCTGTGACCTCATGATGGCCGAAGCGTGAAGCCAGGTGCAGAACGGTCGCTCCTGAGTTGTCTGTATTCTGCAAAACACATGAGAAAAAAAAATCAATAAGCTATAAAACCCTTAATATAACATGACCACATAATTAATTAATATACAACTTATATCATTTATATCTTTACAGTTATATCATCCTGGTGTGTAAAGCTATTGATGTGCTTGAACCTGTTCTGGTTTTTGTGTTTTTGGGAAGCTGGAGAACAAAAAAACAACAACAGAGAAACAGAAAACAAGTGATAAGAATACACACATTGAAGTGACCATACATGATTGTTTTGTTCTGTACGCTATATTTCAGGTAGCTTGATCAAGTTAGTCAGCAAGCTCTAATGGAGTCAGATATACAGCTATACATCAGAAATCATACTAAAAAAAGTGCTGCATAACCCATATTAGAAAACACTCTACTCTTGCAGTAGCCTTTTTCTACCAAAGACGGCGAAATTCTATAATACTGTATATCCTGTAGCTTTCAGAGGCATGTCAAACAAATGTAAACGCTTTTAGTGATACCTTAGTGGCCACCTCATGTATCAACACACAGTGGTGTTGTTAATCCCATAAGGTTTATGTTACATTGAATGGATTAGAGCTTCCGACTTGCAGAAGAGATAACTGATGTTAGTGAATGTGAGAAGGAGAAAGAACATGGAAATGAAAAACTGGGCTATGGTTACATGTCCATTATGGCAGACACCACCCTAACCTTTTAAACACAAAGGTCACTGGATATAATTCCATTTCTACTTTTACATCATATGCTAGCCTTATTTTTTTATTCTGGATGCTTTGTGTGTGTATATCATTGTATATGTCTGTGTGTCTCTATGAACTGTGGACAGTTCTTCAAAATTGTCTTCGTTCAACTCCTAGTTAATTTAAAAGTAAAGATTTTCACCACATGAATGACATATCTAAGAATAGAATCAAGTACAGTAAATCGCCTACACACGAACAAGTTGCGTTCCGAGAGCTTGTTCCTAAGTCCAATTTGTTCGTAAGTCTAACAACATTATCTAGGTACTATGATACTAACACAATTGGCTATACACATACAGTGTTATTTAGAATCGTGCCAACGGTGAAAGGATTCACATTAAAAGAACGAGCAATGTCTGCAATCTTTTTTCATTTTCTCAGTTATTTTCACTTTTGTCTCCATCGTTATTGCTTGCCACTTACTAGAAGTACCAGCTACATCACCGCTGCATCTACACTTACTTCTGGACATCCTGGGATGCAGGCTGCACGCACGTGACCATGTACGCCGGATCTAACTTCCACGATTGAACATGTGCAAATGCATGTTAGTATCTTCAAAAGTTTGTAACTTGTATGTTTAAATGCAGGGGGGATTACTGTACTGAAAAACTTGAAGATAATTGTGTCAGGCCGAAAAAAGAAATGGCTAAAAAATTATGCCTAGTCATGCTCACTGCCACAGTTCCATCTCCAAAGTCTATTCTAAAGCACCTTCTAGTCCAACTATAACCTATAACAACAACAAGCCCACTGAGGCAGAAATAAAGCTGCCCCATACTCACTCTATGAACTTTCTGCAGACGGTACAGCTAATATATTTCTAATATATATATATATATATATATATCTAATATTTCGTTGTATGTGGAAATTGGGAAAGAAACTACACTCGCTTTATCAAAAACAGCTGATATTCTTTAAAAATATATATTCTGTATCTGAATATAATGATTAGCAAGTTTATTGTTATGTAACTAGCTAGGTTGTTAGCATGTCTCTAAAGTGCAATTAACCACCAGAAACAATCATAATTGCAATGAATAGTTATAAAATTACATCTGATCTCAATAAAGCTACAATTAAATAAAAAGCTGATGAAAATGTCACCTTAGGCAAATTAAACAGAAAGGTGGCAGTGTTATGGCAGTGATGTTCAGCTTGATTTAATTTGAATAACTCCTTTTTTACTTACCATTAAGCTTTTCTTTTGTCAACATTAAGGTTATCCTGCCTTAACCAAACCTATGGTCACTTAAACGCATTTCAGATATTACAAATAATTAAAGCTTAAAGGAAAAGAATAGGACTTGTGGTCTGAGCTTTAGATATGAAAACCGATACACTCCATTTTGCTTCTTCTTATTCCTACAAATATTGCATGAGATCAGGTTACTGAAACGAGAAGCCAAATAGAGTGCCACAGTGGCATCATGCAAATAGCTAATACCATCCTGGGCATGCAAATCAGAGCACAAGGTCACATAAGGGAAAAAAAACAATATATGTCTTGTTGTGCTGCTTTACATAAGGAAAGGAAAGATATCTGAGCTTTCTAAGAATCTTCCTTTTCACTATACCTCAGGGTTTTCATACTTTTCATATCTCATCCTAGCATATACACATATACAGCATGGCCTACGGAATATTTCATATTTACCTATGAAAAATGTAATATGTAATGTTTTGTAATGAAAAAGGTAATGTTTCCTTGTTATTTCAATGATTTCTGCTTTCTTTTATGAATTTACAATAATATCAAACATATTCTCATATTCAAACCATTTTCAAACATTCAAAATCTTTTAAAAAATAGATTTTAGCCAGGTGATTTTTTCATAATTATGACAGCCATGTTAGTATCTGAACTTATTGTAGATTTTTGTTTAATTTGAATTAGGACAAAATGGGGTTCTTACCAATTTAGCAGGTCATTTGAAAAGAATGTTGTACTATATATAACGGTGTCAACTTATTCAAATTATAAAAGGATTAGTTCCGACAGAGCGATCTGACTGGCATTCCACGATTGGTGATAATAGGCCGTAGACGCACTAGCTTTCCATATATAAAGAGAAACTTATGAGACTTACAGAGCTGTCCATCCCATCCAGTTTTATTATTCTCACCTTTTGGCTACATAATACCAGTAAGTATTTTAAACTACTTTCACCTCTGTTAATTATACTGACTGTCGTTCGCCAGATATACCAGTTGCAGTTAGTTACAGTAAGTCCAGCATATATCCAAGAATATGTGTTGGCAAAGCAAAATAACTGGTTAAATAAAACAAACCAAATGTAGATAATCTCTAGAGAATAATTGGTGCTTCTGGAACTGTTGTATAAAAGCAATATCACACTTGGGGCCTACGACCGCATCCCAGCCGAGCTGATATTCATCATCACAGCACTCCCTCTTGTGTGATATTGCTTAATTAACACACTATCTGGTGCTGATACATGACTATGAATGTCTATCAGACTTCTTTCAATACATAATGAAAGAATTTGTTCATAGGCAAATAATCGCCAGCAAAAATGTGATTTTGTAGATAGTTTGTCTGCAAAACGAGATAAACACCATTTTCAGACTTGTCAGATAGGTCTGCTATACCTTGTTATTCAGTTGGGATTTCTGAATTCCATATGGGAATACAGACGTATCAGCAGTTGGTTTATGCCCAATCTGACCTTATATGGCTTGTTTCTGTACTATGTGATAAGGCGTGGTAGTCAAAAGTCTGAAAAGCCTGAAAAGTGAAACTGAAATTAGTAGGGGAAAGAGGCTAGTAATCCTGTAACCTAACGTTCTGTACTGGTACTGTTCTGGTAATGTTTATCATAATCTTCAGTAAACATTGTCCTTAAACCTATTTTTCCTTGTGCCAAATTGCTACCATGACTCACTACAACATTAGTGAGTTTGCTCTGTTTTTCTAATTCAAACTCAACCAGCAGTATGATTTATACCTGGACGAAACCCACCAAGCGCTGAGACAAGATGCAAACTCCATGCACACAGAGGTGGGAATCGAACCTGGCCAGAGATCAAACCCAAACCCTGGAGATACAAAGCGACAGTGCTAACCACTAAGCCACTATGCCACCGCCACTGATGCAACTGCAGGATAATTTATCTGTTGTGACAAAACAGTGCAAGGTGGAATTATAGCTTTTGGTAAAAACAAATCACACTGATATGAGAAAAAAGATTTTAAAATAAGAGAATAATATTTTGTGCTTTTTACCACCCTTGTGACCGAATGAAACAAGGCTTGGAATATTTTCGAAAAGTTTGTAATACTTCCTGATTTTTTTTTTAAAACACGTTTTGGAGGTAGCTCATCTTGCAGTAAAACTCTGTACATATAGACTGTTCAAGTCATGGGCCCACAAATACGTTTTATTTCCAATTGCCCTTTGAGTCTGAGCAAACACTTTCTTTTCAATTAAATACAAGCTTCCATGACATTCTATATAAACAATGAAATTTCATGGAAATGCATTGAACCAGAAGTACAAGCTCCAGGAACAGCATCACTGAGTCTTATCTGGAGTCATGCAAAGATTTAGGCCACATTCCGGTATACAAATAAATGCGGTATGAATAAACAAATTATATATATATTTATATAATATTATTACTGTAGAAAAAGGCTTGATATATACCCTAAGGACTTGAGAAAAAAATGGTTCTCAATACTAGTAGCATCACACTATTGATTTTAAACAATGCTGCGTAGTTTAAAGTATTATTTTGTAGCATAAAAGTTTTTCATAAGTTAAAAATATAATACTGGTATTAGAAGTTTGCTACCAAACCTACACATTCTGATACAAATCATGGACACCAATCAGCCACAACACTAACACCATCACCAGGTGAATTGAATAATAGTGATTATCAATTATAAACCAGTAAAATGATGAAAGATGATGGACACTAACCAAAGGCCAACCTGTCAGGTCCAATCTCACAAAAAAGCCATTGAAGCACAATTGGCTATAAAAACTAAATGCCATGATTGAAAGGTACCAGAAAACTCGGTACATTACAGCCTATCACATACGGAGTTCAAGACTGTTAATCCAGCTTCTAAATTCTCTCGATCTCAATCCAATCGAGCATCCATGGAATGAGCTGAACAAACAAGTCCGAATCATGGAAGCCCTGCATCGCAACCCAGGGCACCCAAATAATCTGTCATTAATGTCCCGGGACCAGACACCACAATACACCCCTGGAGGTCTCGTGGAGTCTTACCCCGAGAAAGGAGAGAGCTGCCCTGGTGGAGCAAGGAGAATTCGATTTAATGGGTGCGTAATAGAGATGTCTTCAAGTTTGTTTTATCATATCAGCGACCCTGAATGCAGACAACATCAATTATGTGTTTTTTTATTTGTGACACAGAATGTTGCAATCTATTCTTAGGGATGATACAAATTACAGGGATGAACAATACATTTTGAGAAAATTTGTCCATTTAACAGAAAAAATAGACTAATCACTCATTATGTAGTTACCTTATTAAAAGAATAATTTTAAAGAAAAACTTGATATAACTTTATATCAATAAATTATGAAGAAATCAGCAAACGGTCTTCATACTTTCCTTTCACGACTCCAATTTCATCTCTCCCTGTTTGCGTCACGTTCGGTGTAAAGAGGTGTGTGCTGTCATAACTGCGCATCATGTGTTGACTAGATGATAAGCTTCATTTCCAGTGATCAAATTCCTCATAAAATTTTGATACTGATATACTGCTGTAGATATGTTATTATACAATAGGTATACAACATTCCAATTATAAAAAGTTAATTAAAAAAAATATATATATAAATAAAACAGCATCTGTATTATTTTGCAGATTAATGTATTAACCAGGTTTCATCAAATAGCTAACCTTAGTGACAGTAAACACGTTCCCAGTGGAAAGAAAAAAGAATAATAATTTAGATATGGGGGGAAAAAAGCATAAATAAATGAATAAAATATCCACGGCACCCAGATATGGTAAACTTCTTACTTTGTCATAGTACAAAATGTGTGTGGATGGACACACGAAAGTCTCATCACAGCAGCCATAATCGACTCCTGAATGAATTCAAATCCAAAATACTTATATTTGTTTCCATATAAACAAATACTGTCTTTGAAAACTATATACATTGACATACTGATCTACTTATCGACTGGAGCTCTGCAATCATTCTCAACATAGCAGTGATGCTGATTCTGCAACAAGTGTGTCACAAGTTTATGAAAAGAAATCAGACAAAATTCTTAGTCCTGGTGAGATTAGATTTTTTTTTTTAACAAAGCGCACACTTACTAGTCACTTTGTTTGACATCTTTACTTTGGACATTCATTGCTTCATGAGCTCAATTTGAATGAATTTGGGCAGTTAAACTAATCCTACCCCAACATGAACCTTTTCTTTATGATATGGACTCTGGACTATAGGTCATACAGTATGCTATGAGGGTTGTGTTAGTCCAGGCGGCCTAAAACGTATGGAGCCTTCAATTATTAAAATATATATACATACAGTTTTATGAGCAGAATCCAAATTGTGATTTATATACAGGCTACTAATTTGAGTCACAGGTTGTATTATTTCTTTTGTGATTTTTCCACTGATGAAAAATATGTTAATTCAGCTGAGATTTACAGACTGATGAGTTTCTTAGTTGAGTTATGGATTTCAACTCATTCAGTTCAAGTGATGTGTCAAAAAGGTTAATATCTGTAACTATGTTATGGTTGTGATTTCTAATCCCAGACCCCCTGGTTATGCTAAACCGCTCAAACTAGCACCACACACCTTCACATCACTGTCACTACTGTGCCACTTGATGACCATGGTGAGATTTGATGTCTGGATGGAGGGTGCCATGTGCCGGGCCATGCATACGCAGCTGCGCAGTGTGTCCTGTGCAACACAAGCTGAGTTTAAATTGAATGGAATGGAAAAACCTGACACTCACCGAAGCTAGACAGCCTCCCTGAGTCAGCAGCCACTGCAAACACGCCAGGTTGCCGGTGGCGGCTGCGTCATGCGCGGGGCTCGCGCCGTTATGAGCCAGACTGTTCGCCGGTAAGCCCGCTTCTTCCACCAGGAACTGGAGGCAGTTAAGCTTTCCAGCGCGCGCCGCGTGGTGCGCGGGTGTCGCTCCGAGCGAGTCCTTCACATCACCATTGAGCACTTTTTCCTCTAATTGCACTTTAAGCGTTTCTATTTCGCCTTGCCTTACGGCGAGAAAGATCGCCTCCACGGTCATAACGACTCCTTGGGACAAGGTGACAACTATTCATGCACCATTGAACAGGCGGAAAAAGACTTTAGATGTCAAGAGCAGATACGCGATATTATTCACTCAACGTAAGATGTCACGTCACATGGCCATGTAGCATCAATAGAAGTCAAGACGCGCACGAGCTAGCATGGCCAGTCCATTTTGCCCGAGCGCGAGCGGATCGCGTAAAGTTGCCCGTCGCGCGCTTTCGCACGAACCCCAGAACACCCGTTCTTCTCACAGAACTTTCTACACTTGTGGCGATGAATAAGTTGGAAGCTATGAGCTGTTTTCTTCTTCGAGTCCCTTTAGACACCCTTCGCTGCCTCGACAACTTGTTAAATAATCTATGAAGGGGAGGAGGATCGGCTGCTTTGCTTGTTACCTGCATCACTTCAATCTCCTCAGCGTTAAAGGGGCAGCGCGTGCACACAAGGGAAACGCGCGAGCCTTTATTCACCTCGACTTAGTTCGCGCGTGTTTCAATTCATTTAACTCAATTAGTGCCATGTGGGATATCCTCGCCCTAAATGTATATATTATTTATATAATTATATTTGTTTGATTGTATGCATTGTTTAATATTTTGTATACATAATTTATTTTCTTTTATTATTATTATTATTGTTATTATTATTATTATTTATTGTCTTTTCGCTTGGTTTGTGTATTATAATATTATTATTAATATTCTTATGAAAAATATCAGCATTGAATAGTACTGTTAGGACTTCCACTAACCAGACTTTCCACTTTTTCACCATTAGATGGCAGACGAGCATAACCTGCTTTCCGCGCGGAGCGCTGCTAAACGTGTCTTTGCGGTATTATGTTAAGGCGTATCGTATTCTGCTATTTTGCATTTTGAAGATATGAGAATGCAACGGTAATTTTAATACAACTTTCTCTAACTAGCATCACTGAAAGATAGGTCTTATTGCACATCCCTGATGCGTACCATAGTCTATTAAACGGTGACGTGATGCTTTAAGGTAAAACCGAATACGTACATCTTAACATATGTTCCAACAATTATTCTAATATTTCCTGAGTTAAAGCGATTTGTATAACACGACACATTCCCCAATATAAATGCCTTAAATTTTGACAAGGGCGTTTTTTAATATGCAGTTTTTAACAAACATTTTCAAACATTGTTTTTGGAAAGGCGAACTTAATCACGTGACTAGGTGCCGTTATTATATTATTTGAGGAGCGAACAAGAAGCAAACATTAACCGATTCAGCAAATCAATGACGTAAAGCGACACCTAACATTTTAAATCAAACTTAGCAAAGCACAGCAGTTTGAAAGATAGCAATCACGTGATTTGTAAGCACTTTTCATACATTTGCATAAATTAATCTATGGCAATACTTCCGTTTCTGTTTCTTTTTTCTTCTTCTTTTTTTGCAAATGTTGAAAGTCATGCGTATTTCAGGGGGGGGAAGGCGTTTGTCAGCATTATATTTCTTTCGTACTTTTATAGACCCCACATAAAGCAGTTTGTGCAATTTGAGCAATTTGCGCAAAATTCTTAAAGAAAAAGGAAACACACAACGTGTTTATTTATTATTTTACATGCTCACGCAAAAGACATGTATTTATTTATTTATTTATTATTGCCCATGGAATAATAGAATGCATGCTTATTCCACAGCCTAATTCTTCAGCACGAGCCGCAGGTTGAGGAAGGTCCCTGGGGAGAAGGAGGGGGATTTATGCTCGTGCCTGGCGCGTGCCACACGCTCCCCCATCCTCCACCACGCATATCACCCCCGCCCCCCGCTCCATGCAGTTAACAGATATTGAGCCGCACGCGCCGTTCTTATGGCGGCTCATTTACCCCTCAGGGGGGGTTCGCGCGCAACAAGTCCCCAAAGACCACAGGGCATGCTGTCTGCGCTATTTACACTAAGCATGGACAAACAGTGAACGCCTCACTGTTTTGTCTTTGGAGTGATTTTGCTATTTTATGCAAATTGCTGCAATTACATGAACAGACATCACAGAGTATTCATCCCAATTTAATAATATGTTAGGGTGGCAATCTATACCGAATAGGCTATTTCAATACATGTAATATAGTATCCTGACGTAAAAAGCATTTTACTGCTACTAAATAAAATCCATAGGTTGTTTAGTTAATATTAATTATTACTGATTTTTCAATTCTCTAAAACAATTCAATCCATAATTCAATAATTTTTTTCCATACTATAAATAATAGCACCAGATATGTTTGGTGGGACACTAAAAAACATGAACTTTCCGTTTAGCATTGTTTCTTTGTGTATACTGCCCGGGAGAAAAGCTCTAGCCTGCTGAGCGTTGTTCAGCGATGGCGTGGGAAATGAAGGAATTATAAGTCGCACGCGTCAGGCGCGTGACAGTTATTCAAATTTCCCTCCAATTATCAGTGTCAGGAGTCAGAAAGCACCAACGGAAAAGTGCCATCTGGTGCTCTCGCAGCTCAGACCAGAACAAAACAGCAGAGCGTGAGAGTGAGAGCTTTAAACACTACCCACGGATACCATGTTGGGCCGCGAGGCGGGAAAATTCTGCAATTGCATTTGCAAAACAAGGCAGCAATATATAAACCTACTTATGAGTTTAAAAATAATCATTTGTAATTTTATATTAGTTGATATTAATTTATCATATAAACTCAAGATATTGGGTTAACTCTTCTCCTCACTCGCCCCAACAACAAAAAAATACTAAAAATAAAATTAAAAAAAAAAAATGCTTTTCAACAGTGTTTGGCTTATGATACTTATAGTTAGTAACTTATTAACCAGTGTAAACATCTATCCAATGATGGAAACGTCAAAGCACTTTTGTAAGTCACTCATGAGAAGAGCATCTTCCAAATGCCTAAATGTAAATGCTTAAATGTATGTATTTATAAATGTTTAATAAATGTTTTATTATATGCCACATTACCTCTATATGTGCTTATTTTGACTGTAAACAAACTTATGGCTTATTGGCTTAAGCATGAAACATTGCAAGCCTTTTTGTTTCTGATCATTTATCTGATGATCAGTCATTCACATTTGATTTATTTAAACTGTAAAGATATCATGTGTATGTGCACATATATGATAGATAGATAGATAGATAGATAGATAGATAGATAGATAGATAGATAGATAGATAGATAGATAGATATTGGTTTGTTCAATATGGACTACCAGTTTGCTCATTTATCTTATCCTAATTTTCCACTTTGCAGGTTGTACCCAGCATATTCTATTTTCTACCTTTTGCACTTCTACACAAAATGTCAAAAGCATTTATTCGACTGGCCATTGTTTAATGATTTAAAAAGTAATAACAAGGACACCAGGAGAAAGTCATTTTATTTTTGTTTGTGTGTGTAGGTGTTCAAGAAAGACACAACCCCAGAAAGGACAGAAATATGTTTATTTCTCTCTCTCTCTCTCTCTCTCTCTCTCTCTCTCTCTCTCCCCCACACACGCATGCGCGCGCACACACACACACACACACACACACACACACACACACACACACACACACACAAATAATGTTATGTCATTATCAATTAACTATAAAGTATACAATGATAATTCATATGGGTAAGGGGTGTAACTGAAAATCATTCATTTATACGTCTTGGTTTTTCCTGGATAATAAAATCTGGCACCAGTTTGTTGCAGTGAACATTTCTTCCACATTAACACACTCATATACATTTATTTTGTGCATCCACTCAATCTAATTGCATGTTTTTGGACAGTGAAAAAAAACTGGAAAACCTGGAGGAAACTCAGGAAGAACATACAAAACTTTACACAGTCGCTAACTGTATTTTAATTTATCCAATGCCTTTTCAGGACTCTTGAATTAGTTAGTGTTAATAAGAATTAAACAATGCTTTTTATGGATCTGGAAATTCAGAAGTCCAATTTCAAATAGTCACTTCCAAAACAAATATTTAAATTGTAGTTTATTGTACATGTATAAATCCCAGGGTTGCCCATATCCTTCAATAGCGGTTCTCAAAATCGGGTCAAGGAACCTCCAGGGTTCGTGATGCCACGGGGTGCACTTTTTTGTTACAAATGTGAAAATATCCTGCCTGGGCAAAAAAAAAAAAAAAAAAAAAAAAAAAATTGCACACTTCAAGATTTCATTCAACTTTAGCTTTGATGTAAGTGGTCAGTTCTTCTGTGAAATTATTTCTCATGCTCACTATTTCACAATTTGAACCTGGAATATGCCTGTGCCATTAGGGAAGAAAAACTCCATTAATTTGTTAACCTTGTCATTCAATACGTTCAGGTCATCAGCTAACTTAATTTTATTGCCACATAACGTTGCTGGGCCTACACCTGACCAACTGAAGCAACACCAGATGATAAAACGGCCTCCAGAGGCTTGTATAGTGGCCACTATGCATGATGGGTGCCTTGCTTGATGCACTTCCCTTCTTACGCTGATGCATCCATCACTCTGGAATAGAATCAATCTGAACTCATCAGACCACATCACCACATCACATTTTTTTGGATTAGTCTCAAAAGCCTCAAAAACCAAAGTTGTTTTCTTATGTCCACACAGCTGTTTAGTCCAATTCCTGTCAGTTCTAATCACTTTGTGTATGTATATGGAAATTCTCTTTCATTATTAAACATAGCTATAACTTTTACTGTTGATTTTTTTTACCATGCAACTTCACCAAGTGTTTAAATGATGTCCATTCATGATTTCTTTCTGACCACATTTCTTCAAGTTGACGGTTCAGCACCGTCTCTTTGATAATGTTGAAGCTGTTGAAGGGTCCTTAACAAAGTTGCAGTACTTTTAAATGGCCTTGGTTGCTTACTTTGCTTGATGCAACCTAATAATTTGACCCTTTTGAAATGGCATTTTCTTTCTTTTTTTTTTCTTTAGTTACAGATGTAGAAATTAAGCTACAACATTTATTTTTTAAGATATATCTACATATTAGCATATTTGATTAAACACTTTTATGGAACTATTCACAACCTTAATCTCTAAAAATAAAATTTAAATAATTATCTTTAAATAATATCAACTTGGACATATGAAATGTGAATGGATAACTCAGGACTAAACTTCTCTCTGACACAAAAAATAGAATGTCAATATAAAGCTATTAGCTCATTAGCTACTGAGGACCATATTATTTTGTACTACAATAAAAATATTGTACAGATGATTTAAAAAAGGCAAATTCAGTACTCTTTTCTTTCTTGCTCTTGTTCATCATTCTTGCAGCACTTTAGAACTTACCTTGGTTTGATGACATTTCTATAATTTCTGAAAGCAAATAATGAATTAGGTAAATTTGCAAAACAATTAAACAACAAAATTAGTCTGAAATTCAGACAATATCATAATTTTTAATGCTAAGTAATAAAGGTTCCTTAAGGGTTCTTTAATGGTTTCTTTTTATTGATAAACATTCTGTTGTAGGGACATAACCATTTAAAGCATGGATCATAAGTGGATGATTGAGGTAAGCTATAATAATAATAATAATAATAATAATAATAATAATAATTATTATTATTATTATTATTATTATTATTATTATTATTATTATTTATTTCAGTATACCTTGCATATCATACGTGATTTTATCATGGGAAGCATATAAGAAGCAAACTTCAGAACCACGTCACTTCTGCATTACTGTAATAGACTAATACATTAATTTAAAACTAGCAATGCAATTACAGCCATGTGTTTACAATATATACGATTTTAAAATGCAGGAATGGAAATATGCAAAATGTTCTGTTCATTTAAGAGAATTAAGATATTTTTTGAGCCGGGACTCACCAGAAGTGCGATCCTTTTCTCCACCCTTCTGCATGAGCAATGCAGTGCATTCTGTGCAAATGCGGCGCGTGCGCTTGTATCGAGCGCGCTTTCTGTCGGGAGGCTCGAGCGCAAATGAGACGAGGGCACGCGCTCTGTGGGTGGGGCAGATCTCCGCCCTTTCCTGAAAAACGTGCTACATCGGACTCCTGTCTATGCTTTCAGGGGACTTTCTTGCAATTGCACAATATGTTCAGGCTATATATATATTCAAGCAACGTGCAGGTTATACAAATTCCGACTCACATTAAGCTTTAAGCGCCTTGTTTTTCTCCTCTTACGCAAAATACAGTGCAAAACCTGCGTTTTTGTCTTATTTTGTCCAGAGATTTATCAAAATGTTGTGTTTGGTATTTTTTGCATGTATCCATCTAGACTGCATTTCCCACTCATCATTATATGGAAAATGAAAAGTGCACGAGTTAGCCTACTCGTTTCTATAATTCATTATAATTGCAGGGCCATCTGGTCTTTTGTCTGCGTGGCTCGTGCCGTCCTCGTGCTTTGAATCTGACCCCCCCAAGAAGGCGCCCACAGGGCATCAGAGAGCCACAGCTTTCACAGAACCGCGGCTTCTTTTCCAGCATGCGCACTACTGAGTAGATAGAACAGCTAACGCATGTACATTACTACTCTACATGTGTGCGCTTAACATGGAAAAACAGTTAACGGTGGCGGTATCTTTTGTCATATCGGCTACAGATACATGTACATCATTTTTTAAACAGAATGAAGCTTGACGTGGGAGTGAATCCTGCAATGCTATTGGTGAAAAAGTATGGCGTCACAAAATGCGCAGGGGGTGGGGCGGGTGGGTTGCGGGAGAAATGTTTGTGCCTAAAGTTACACATCAGCAGATGTTCGCTTTATTCGGCTTGATTGTTTGGCTTGGGTTTCTTGTGTAATCAAACCAAAATGTAAGTCTTGACGCCATTATAAGAAAGCTTGCATGACAGATACATGTCTGGCTGTTGGATGCACCTGATTATGAGATTATGAGCTTAGGTTTGGTTTTCTAACAAATAAAACTAACAATTCAGATTGTTTTCATGCACCAATCAAGTTTGAGTGCTTAAGATTTATTAAATGCATGTAAAACAACATTAAACAAAACTAACAAGATGCAGCCTACTGTAATAACCACAGCTGCACACATGGACCGACCCCCCCCCCTTCCCCACTCTACCATACAGCACATATAAACTCTGCACATCCTTGTACAAGAACAGATGTTCACAGCATAGCGTTAGTTTAGGCTTAAGAAGATCAAGGCCATATTTGGATTGCTTAATTATCAGACACATAGGAGCTTGACGCACAGCATCTGAAGCCATGTCTCAGGCCTCATTTGAGGACACATTTCTAATATAATAGTTTGTACATCTGTGCAATACAAACATTCTGAATTAGAAGTCACCAGTAAAGCAAATGATACAGGGCTGTGAAAGTTATTGATTTTTTTTTGCATATTTCTCACACTTAAATTGAGATTGTCAAATAAGATGTAATATTACACAAAAACAACCCAAGTAAATACAAAATAAAGTTTTTAATTGTTGATTTCATATTAAGGGAAAAAGTCTGTCCAAAACTGCCTGGCCCTATATGTGAAATAGTAATTGTTCTTTGCTAAATTAAGAATAAACTGTGGTTTTTGGAAAGATGAGTAAATTTTCACTTGCCGCACCAAGGCTTGGTCACTAAACAATCTTAAAAAGCAACACAATCTAAAGAAATTCAAGAACAGATGAGAAACAAAGTAATTGACATGTCAGTCTGGAAAGGGTTACCAAACTATTTTGTAGGTTTTGGGAATTCAGCACACTGAGATCCATTACCACAAATAAAGAAAACTTGGAACACTGGTGAACCTTACCAGGAGTGGGTGGCCTACCAAAATTACTCCAAGAACGCAACGATGACTATTGTGAAGTTCGCAGACGACACCACAGTGGTGGGACTGATCTCTGGGTGTGATGAGTTGGCTTATAGGGATGAGGTGGAGCGACTGTAAGGTTGGTGTAAGGAGAACAACTTCCTTAACACCACAAAGACCAAGGAGTTGATAACCGACTACAGGAGGAAGAAAAGATCTACTTTTCACCAATGAGGTTTATGTTGAAAGAGTTGCTACCTTCCGGTTCCTGGGAGTTCACATAGAGGAGGGCCTGACTTGGAGCGCAAATAACTCTGAGCTGCTGAAAAAAGGCCAACAGAGACTCTACTTTCTCAGGGCACTGTCCTTGTGTTCCTTTTTGGTCAGCCTTGGAACTCTCCCATGCCATTTTTGCCCAGTCAATTCTTACATTCTCACATTTGCCAAAAAACATCTTTATTTTTGTCCAAATATTCTCTGGACTGATCCCTCTCAATATATATATGTATTCTGTGACTTCCAACACTTTTCTCTCAATACCCATCAGAAACTCCTGGCTGTGTTATGTGGAACCAGGAGTGTGTAACCATGGACACATAATGTGTTGTTGAACTAAGATCAGTACTCCACAATATTCTCCAGCATTCACTTGAGTTTGATGATAGAGTATAGAGCTGCTGGCATGCTCTTTTTGCTAGCAGTTGACTGGTATGCCATAAAGACAATAAATAGACTATACATGGGCAATAAACTAGAACCTTCAAAATATAATATTTACAAATAAGTCTTTCAATTGCTAACTAATTAGGAATATGCCTCCAGTTCTAAGATGGTCTAGTGTTTTTTATGGGTGTCTCAAGAATGTCTTAACACCATGCCATGGAACTTTACCTTGCCGTCATCACCAGCGCACTGGTGCACCTGCTGACCATAAATCTGCCTTGAGAGAATCTCTAGTGTAATAATTTAATTCAATTTAATTATTCTCAGGTCTTGTATGCTCAGGTCTTGTATGGTATAATGATGAAAACTATGCTGCACATGACCTATCACTTAATGTTTATAATATTTGCTTTATAATATGACCAGTTGTATTTGGTAAATATTGCTATTATTGGTGCTCCACAGTTCCAGGGTCTAATGTTGGATCCCAAACCAACATTAGGCCAGACATGCCAGTCTACCAGTTAAGGTTTTGCATGCTTTTCACCTATACTAAGTTTCATACAGGTACTCTGGTGTCTTCCCTTCCATGTCAGTAGATGTAATGGGTATTTTAATTGTCCATACACACTAATCAGCTATAACATTACAAAGTAAAACATTATGACCAATATTATGTAGGTTCCCTTTGTGCTCCCTGGGCAGCGCTGGATCCTTGGAGCATGACTCCACCAGACGTCTATGTGTCTGGCACCAGGGATTTGTCAGCGGATCCTTAGGGTGCTATGGATTGCGGGGTGAGTTTGTCCATAAATCAGACATGTTTGACTGGTGCACCCCATGAGTGCTCAATCAGTTTGAGATTTGTTCTGAATGGGATTTTCTGTGGGATCGGACCAGACAGACTGGCCTTTGGTCACTATGGGCATGTGTTAAGTGCCCCTGATTCTGTCACCAGTTTACAGGTCACACTTAATACCACTTGTCATGTATTATGGCAGTAGGAAATCTATACCAGTATACGAAAACAATATTTTTGTTGTTCAGTTTTTTTTGGGCTGCCAGGTTGTAACTCAGCACTGCGACAGTCTCAATAGTTTTCCATGATAGGATTTGAGCCATTGTAATACATTTACACTTCTTATTGTCTGGACCTGTACTTGCTACACTGTAAACTCGAATAAGTTGGCCAAACTCAAAAAATTCGAAGTAATCAGTTACATAAATTTTTTTAAGTAATGATGTTTCCAATTTTAAATAAACAGAACTTTTTGAGTTTGTTGTACTCATTCATATTAATCGTTCTCATACTTGCATTACTGAGTAGCCTAACTCATACTATAATTTTTTTTACCTATTGCAAATCAAATAAATTGTTGTTGGTCTTTCGTCTGCTGCTGGCAATGGGTCGCCACAGAGGGTTGTCACAAGTTTTTATGCCAGATGCCCTTCTGAACACAACTCTCGCATTTTTATCTGCTTGGGACAGACACTTCTTCCAGTGACTGGAAATCGAACCCGGCTCTTTCGCAGGGCAGGCGAAACAGCTACCACTGATCCAACTTTAGGGTGCCCAGATTTGTAAAGATTATACTTACAGCATCATGCGAGGACAGACCAATCCACCATCTTGATCAAAACAATTCAATGTCTGCAGCTTACATGTGCATTGATGACGTCAGACACAAAATCACTAGGCTGAAAGATTTTAAGTTGGTGGAACTTTAAGGAGACAGTTACTGTGGCTTAAAATATCAAACTTGCTCAGCTAACTTGAAAAGTGTCATTTCTACAAACTCATAAATACCAAAATGTTCTAAATACTCATCAAGGTCTATTAATTTGAACTAATTGTTTAAGTTAACAGTACTCAATATGTTTAATTAATTTGAGCATTAGGGTTTACAGTACGTTATATTTTTCAGCTCATCAATTGTTGCACTCAGAATAGCAACCAATAATTTTACTCTTTGTAAAGAAACTAGTGTATTAAGTTCTTCTGTATTTACATTTCGGATTTAAATAGCAATCCACGCACAATTTAAGACCAGGGCAATACTGGGTTGTATTATATGTGAAAGATATACAGTTATGGTAAAATTTGTAGCTAAAATTACAGTTGAGCTTAACACACAGTTAAAGAAGATTAATCATGCTAATTAATTCTATATTTATTAAATATATATATCGACTAATTCACCAAAATATGGTAACGGTGTGGAAGTTCCTCGTGTGTTCCTTGAGTTATCATGCAAGGTTCAGATCTGTCCCTTAACACAAAGCATGCACAGATGGTATACCCACGCCATAAATATGCACCACTACAGCGTCAAAGTCAAATCATCCTTTGGGTGTTTTCCCCTCAGGAATCGGACAGCAAAAAGCTCGACAGTTTAACTGTTCCACCGTTAAGCACGAGACCCGCGCGAGACATCTTTTAGGTGAAGAGCAATAAAACTCTCTACATTTACTTCCAAGAATAATTTAATACGTTGCTTTTAAAATCACCAATATCAATATCACAATTTTCATATGTGCAGCGAACAGGTTAGCAGTCGGACAGAGTTGAAGGGGGTTGGTGGCACGATGGCGCGCATGAGTTGCAGGAGCAGATGTCCATCTGGCGCGCATCAATGGCTCGTGCCGAGCGCGTGAGAACAGTATCTATTAGGAACGTTGATAACGATGAACTGTTTCGGTCTCGTGTGATTCAGCAAAAAAATACACATGCTTAATTTATCTTATATGCACTCTCATAATAACCATGTTTGCATGTTGTACTAATTTTGTTAGAAAATGTATTATGCAAGAATGGTACCTACTCAAGCATTTTGACGGTTTATAAAAGCCCATGTCGTTTCTGCAGAACACTCCCTCCCCCCAACTCAGCAGAAGTCAGTATGTTGGTAGCATTTTGAACGCCACTAGACAAACAATTTCAGCCAATCAGTATTGTTGTAAAGTTTATGCAAACGTCAAACACGTATATGCAGACGGCGTGGCTTGGGTAGCTAAATGTTTGGAGATCAAGATACACGACCCCTCTCTCAGAGCCATCTGCAGTCATGTCACATTTATATATAGAACACAGCAAATTCATAGACCACAAATGCAGTTTGGATTAAATCGAACTATTAGTTATTTACTAATCTATTTAATTATTTATTTATACAAAGTACTGTACACGTTTGTCCACTTTAATATGCACAGCTTTTAGACATTACATACCAGAATATTAAACGATTACATTTGTGATTAAAGTATGAGTATGAGAAATAAAATATGATCAACTAAAATATATAAAAAAAAGGCCTACATATCCATTACAGAAGAAAATATATACATTCCACATAGGTTTGTCCACATGTGATTATTTGTGAAGTTCATCGTGTTGTTCTCTGAAATGACACAAGTATACCAAACACACTATGTCGTGTGAATGTCACGTCAACAGTCACGTAAGGAAAAATAATGACGCATGTTGAAGTATTAATAAAATTACTGAAAAACATCTGAACGAGATCCAAAAGTGCTTCTGAGAAATTTAATCACGTGCCCTACCAGTCATGTAATCATGTACAGTAAATGTTTTTTTTAACACATGCACAATTATTTAATTTAATTTAATGAGTGCATACTAAGGTTTAAAATGCTAACTAAATTATTCGTACAAACATGCAACAGTAACGCGATCATACACTCATACTCTTAACAGCCCGAACGGCGCGTGCCACCAGTTGAGATTAAAACTCAATCCTCCAGTCAGCAGATGGCTATGTTAAAGCGCGCGGGGTTCAGATTCACCTCCTCCTCAACAATAGATGGGCCACAATAGATTTGGGACACGCCCCAGACGCCTCAGGCTGCTATATAAGAGGGGACTTCTGTCTCAACAACCACAAACCACTCCTGACTTTCTAAGAGCTCGAATCCTTAAAGCAAAACATGACTCCCAGCATCATTACTGACTACACAAACTCATTCAGCGCCAGAATGACGGTGGCTCAAAGAAAAGAGGCAAACGAACTGAGAAAGGTGAGTACACTTTCTGTTTTCTTTCTTTTTATTTCCACATGATTTTATGTTTTTTTTTCATCGCGTTAATGTTATTTGTTCCTCTTTTGTTGCAGACTCTCAAACCTCTGATGGAGAAAAAAAGGCGCGCGCGCATCAATGAGAGCCTCAACAAGTTAAAGGAGCTGATAGTCCCTCTGGTTGCCCATGATGTAAGTATCTAAAATGAAAAATTCTTATATACAGCCTTACAACAAACTTTATTTAATTTACTCAAGGAAATATGAAACTAATCTTTGTTTTTTTCCTCTATTTTTTAGACTTCCCGCTACTCAAAGCTGGAGAAAGCAGACATCTTGGAAATGACCGTCAGGTTTCTCAGAGAGCTCCCGTCTTCACCTGTTAAAGGTAATTTAATTTGTGCTTTTTTTCTTTCTTTCTTTCTTTTTTTCTTTCTTTTCTTTCTTTTTAATTTTTTTTTACAAAAGTTTGCAAAATGTCCTTTTAAATCTTATATTTTTTTCGATCAGTTGCAGTACATCTAATGTTGCTTTTCCACCTTTTCCCACCAGCCCAGGCAGATAGTTACAGAGAGGGCTATGAAGCGTGCTTGCAGCGGGTCTCCGCGCTTCTTCCGCGCACGAGCCTCGACCATGAAACTTGCGCGCGCGTGCACGACTTCATCCAGCAGGCACAACCCTCGAGCTCGTCAGCCTGCCGCACGTGCAGCGCTCGCACCTCCATCCAGCACGAGAGCCCGAAATCGAACCTCGTCCTTGCAAACCGCGCGAGCACCACTGGATCAACTTCGGGTAGAGCTCATGCTCACCCACAAGCTGCCGCTCAAAACATGTGGAGACCCTGGTAGAACACTGAGTCCAAAGTCTCGAGCACTGAATAATGATTCACCATTCGTTTTGTATATATACTTTTAAAATGTATTTATTGTGATATGCACAAGTCATAAGACAAACTGGCTGTAGAGTGGGAAAAAAGCCAGGAAGCACAGATCATAGATTTAGAAATAGACAATATTAGTGACTTAATGCAATCCTCTCTGGGGTGTCAAGACATACGCGTTGTAAGCAACACAATTGTAAACCCCACGGGTTATAATGTATTCCACGAGGTTTGCACGATTGACTTTTGTATATTTGGTCTGTGCAAAGAAATTGTAAACACTATGTGTTAATACGTAGGCAGGAGTGAAGTGAACGGACCTATGTGAAATTTCGAACTGACTGTGAATCAGACAAAACAAAAATAAAAAGCATTTCATATTTGAAATTATGTCTGCGTAGTTTTGTTGACTAGCAGTTTCTTGAAAATGTTGTTGATGTTCTTTATTTTATTTCCACTGATTAAAATCAATCAATCAATACATATATAATAATAATAATATAAACAACTATTGGTCCATATGGCATGGTTCCATCTGAGACAAATAACATAAATTTTGGCTCATTATAAATCTCTGGACATTTTTATTTATATGCCAAACCATGGGGTATTTCAGTGTTTCAAGGCTGTGTAACAATACATCACACAACTGTAGAACTACCTCAGTGTTATCTTTTGAAAATATATTGTTCATGATAAAAAAAAAGCCATTTCAAAAGGGTCAAATTATTGGGCTACACTAAGCAACAACTAAGGATGTTTGAAATTTATTATTAGAAGTGTATTAAGAATAGCTCAACACAATATTAAAACCTGCAAGGATCCTGAACTGTCAACTTTGCAGAAGAAATGTGGCTAGGACAAAAATAATCATAAATGGAGATCTTTTAAACACTTGGTGAAGTTGCATGTTTAGTAAAAACCTTAACAATGTTAATAGTAAAATTGTGTGTGTGTGTGTGTGTGTGTGTGTGTGTGTGTGTGTGTGTGTGTGTGTGTGTGTGTGTGTGTGCTTTTTTACGCGCACACAATTTGATGAGAACTCAAGAGTGGTCATAAGAAAACCACTTTTAAGTGAGACTAATCAGAAAAAAAGGCTTCAATTTGTTTGGGGGACATAATGATTGGAATTTGGAGCAATGGAAAAAGGTCACATGGTCTGATGCGTTCGGAAGCTCTTGAAGCGATGCACCACTGTACAAGACTCTGCAGATTATGATTTGATGAACTGGGGTTGCTTCAGTTGGTCAGGTCTAGGCTCAGCAACATTATGTGGCAACAAAATGAAGTCAGCTGATGACCACATCTATGGAGGTTTTCTTCCCTGATGGCAAAGGTACTGTCTATTCCAGGACTCAAACTCTGAAAGCGTGGTTCTGGAGCACGAGGAATCATTTTCTTACATAAACTGGCCAACACATGTGATGTAATCAAAGCTAAAAGTCACTGAATAAAATATGAGAGTTTTTTTTGTTTTTTTGGCCAGGCAGTTTACAATGTCTCTTTGTTTCCATAAGAGTAAATTACATATGTTAACAGGCACTTGTATGTCAAATAATGGCTATTAATTGTATCGCTAATAATAAATGAATGAAATGGGCAAGTGTTCAGGGAAGAAAGTTTTGCATTTTAATAGCATATAAAATACAAATTTCAAAGCTTTGCATTTTGCATTTTTTCCTTTCAATACACCAGAGCAATAGATAGATAGCTACTTTATCAATCCCGAAGAAAATTCAGTTGATCAGACTGCCTGCTTTATGTCTGAAAAGCTGGTCTTCAGCAACTCCTTTACTCATCATCTATACCGCTTAATCCTGTATTCAGGGTCACGGGGGGCCTGGAGCCTATCCCAGGAGACTTAGGGCACATGGCAGGGTACACCCTGGACAGGGTGCCAATTCCATCGCAGGGCACAGACACACACACACACACATAAACTCACTCATTCACACACTACGGGCAATTTGGGAATGCCAATTAGCTTAACCTACATGTCTTTGGACTGTGGGAGGAAACCGGAGTACCCGGAGGAAACCCACCAAGCACGGCGAGAGCATGCAAACTCCATGCACACAGAGACGGGAATCGAGCCTGGCCGGGGATCGAGCCCGGACGGTGCAAGGCGACAGTGCTAACCACTACACCACCGTGCCGCCCCCGCAACTCCTTTAATGGCACAAAAAATCACAGAGAACTGTACCAGGGAAGTGGCAATAACTCCCAGTTGAGTTTCAATAATGTGCAAGTGGTGTGTTGGTGAGTGTGAGGTTGTGCGTTGTCCACAGAAAAAAAAGAATTACTATGACAATTAGCTGAACTGTGCACAACTGTGAAATTTAGAGCTCTAACAATAATGCAATAACAGTTTACCATCCATTCTCATTACATCACTATTCCAAACTTTACATTTATTATGCAATTCATTTGCACCACAAAAAATATAGAGATAGTTGCAACAAATGCAGTTAATAGGTAGTTCATTGGAATTTGTCAATAAAGCCAAGGTTTGGTTGGTAAGTGGGAAATACTGTAAGTAGAGGTCATTGGCAAGGGTAGTTCAATGGCTGAGGCACTGAACTACTGATAGGTTGCCACTGTTGGGCACTTAAGCAAGGCTCCTACACACTAAAAAATGCTGGGTTATTTTTACTACCCAAACGCTGGGTTGCCTCTGTTGGGCAATTTTTCTGGGTTATTTACAGAGAATTGGGTACTTTTTGTTGGGTTAGCTAGTGACAGCTAAAATCACAGACAAGACTGCCCCTCCCCCGAAGTTCACTGGTGTATTCAGTGGCTGTGTCAGCTTTGTGTCTTTTTTTTGGGCTGCTGATAAGGGTGCTTCCTCCTCACGAATTTGAGAGGAAATGTAAACATTAAATACAAGGTCTGTATACACACTTTCACTCACCTATGACTGAATTTGTTCACTGTATGTAACATTTATTACTGTTACCGTGTTAAAGTTACACTTTAGTTTTTCAGGCTGAGAGTTTTGTGAGGTAGAATAGCATGCAAGTTTATCTGACAATGGCTGCTAGCTAGTCAAACCAAAGAACCTGTGTATGAAAGAAACTGCAAAAATGTCTGAGCTTTTTAGCTTTCTTTGTAGAATGCTTGCAGGGTGTATGAAGATGGTGAAGTGATGAATGAAAGCTAAACTGTTAACTGTAGTGCCAGCATGACGCTAGCATTTAGCTAGGTTGCTAGCATTAGCAACCACATACAAAAAGCTGAGGTGTTACAAAACACTAATCTTCTTACAAATATGCACACTAGCCAACCCTCTCGATTTTTTCATAAACTTTTACTTTCTTTAATTTCTTTCTTTCTAAGGTTTGAACGAACACCGTGGAATATCTCTGTCGAGGCCGTACCCCTACATCCTGATGTTGGGAGATAATAACCAGCACTGCTCTCAGGCATTAGTGCTTCTGAGTAACAGTATCGTAATGATGTCGCTATTGAACTTGCTTTGTATTATCTGATGAAAAATAAAAATAAATATTTTTTTCTATGATTTGTACATCTAATTGGGTGTTTATTGCATATATGTATTGTTTGCAAAACTTAGAGTTTTTATTTTTTTTTTGTAATAGACCAATATATCAAAGTAATTTAACTGTTTAAACTGTTTTACCCATAGACATGTAAAACATTTAAAAAAATAATAATAACCTATTTGTGAGGTAGAATTAAAACAGCATTATAGTTACATATGCCCTAGCATTTGGATTGAATATTTTATTCATCTTTCTGCATTAAATAAATAACCCATTTTGCTGGGTTAAATTAACCCAGCATGTAGTTGGTCCAATATTTATACAGCAGGTGTAACCCTCAAATGCTCAGGAAATGAGATAAAATCGCTTTGGATGAAGGTGTCACATGCTGTACATGTAATTGGGGCAGAAGATGTAATGCATCAGTGATGAATGAAAATGTATCTGTTCCAAATTTTAACCTAAATATAATAACATAATGTTAAAGTAGTGGTAGAGTACTATACATAGCTTATATGCCATTGCCCTGGCAAAAATTACATTTACTCAGCAACTCTTACATTTATTCACCAGACTCGTTCTCACTTACGATTAGAGATTAGAGAAATAATACAAAAGTGAACTTGATTGAAAATTAAACACAAGAATATCTTTTAAAAAGCATGGTGGTGGTAGCATCAATTTGTTCAATGTTTTTTTTTTATCAACAGTGATTAGAAAACTGGTTAAGGCTGAGAGCAAAATGGGTGGAGCCAAATGAAAGACATTTCTGGAAGAAAAATAAAGGCAAAGCATGCCAGTATTAATGCCAGACTACTCCAAATAGAAAGTCAATAAACAAAAAAAAAACAACAAAAAAAACAAAAACAAGGGAGACTAAATATTCTCATTCCTTTTGTGTATTAACCTCCTTAATAAATAATGATTTAGGGAACTCCATCGGGTTTAATTACTGAAAGCACTTCAATTTAAAACACAGTTGTTGATTTCCTCAATTATGACAGTTTGTTGTCAATGGGCATTAAGAGTACACACAAAAATACACCAATACCACATGATTGGTAAATGGAAAGAATATAATGATACACCTACGTATATTGCTGTTGGTCTTTCGGCTGCTACCATCAAGGTGCTGCTACAGCGATACATAGATATATTGCTTGATAATCATTAGTACCTACTGTCTATCTTTTATCTTGTAATACATAGGTATTGAATTCAAATTTAAAAATGTTTTCTTTAAAAAATTTTTTTTTCTGAATTTCATGTTTGTGTTTCCTGAGGATTCAGCTCTCTCTATATATGCAGTCATTGTACAGTAAGTCTATAAAAATAAGCAATTTAAAATTTCCATAGCATTTAAATTTTATTTATTGCTAGTTTTAAGTAACTATGTTAAACGTGGACAGTTTGCACTTTGACCTTGTATATTTCCTTTTTTATGGAATACAAACAACAACCTTTAATCGATCTTTAGTGAATTTTTATTTGCATGCTGTTGGGCTGTAAATGATTGTGAAAGGACTCTGGTTGCTCTGTCATACTGGACTCACAGTTCGGGTATTTTTCAAGCCTCGAATATGCTGTGGATATGTTATTTCTAATGACCAATGTTTTGTCTTATAGTGCCGCTTCACATTACTACTTTTTATTAGTGCCACGGTTTCAGAACATTTGAGCCAAACTAGTTTTAAACTTCCTGCAGGAAGAATTATTCAATTCAATTCAATTTTATTTGTATAGTGCTTTTAACAATTGTCATTGTTGCAAAGCAGCTTTACACAATCAAAAGAAAATTATGGAAATTTGTATGGAATGTGAAAAAAAAACCCTAAGAAGGTCGAAGCAAAAAAACCTTGAGAGGTACCAGACTCAACAGGGAACCCATCCTCATTTAGGTGATAACAGATAGCAGGGATTGATGGATTAATAAACATATATTGATTGGTCCATTCATCTTTGAAGGTTCAGTTTTCATTGTCTACTTTCCTTTCTTGGAGTAAGCCATGTTGTATCATGCTTCTACTTCTGTTTCTTCCACACACACTGTATATACTTGGTAGATTATCATGTTGTTTGGCTCTGTTGAGTGATGCGTATAGTCACACCCACCTATTCTTATATATCAGAATAGCATCAGGGTCCGGATAAAACTGTCACTCAGTACGGATTAGGATTGCAGCCCCCCCCCTATAGCAGTGCTGTCTGCTATAGAATATATAAGTGCATTCAATGCATTATTAAAAACTGAAAAGAATTTGGCAAACCAGCTACCAACCTATATTTATTGACCAGGTAAGGAGGATATAAATCAGATGATCATCTGCGAGATTAAGGGTTGCTGGAAAGAAGCTGGAAAGATCTACATCAGATGATGAGTGCAGTTTTCTACAGCACAATAATGGCCTGGACACTGCGCAAAGCAGAACTTTGACATAAAAGACTGCCATACTATTTGATGTCCTGTTTGAACTTTGTCAAAAGACACATTAGAGACTACATGTGTGAAAGAGCTTTATTCAGTAACCACAGGATACATCTTCTGACTACACACCGCACTTAAGGTTAAAGGAATTGTTGCCACCTGAAACATACTAATCATTTATGTTTTTTTATTTATTTATTTATTTTTTTAGGTCAGTCAATGTATTGGCACATCTTCAAAATGTATCATGAAAGCCCAACAAAAAATTTATTGTAAAAGGTTGAGCAGAATAAGCATGTTATAATAGAACACTAAGAATTGGCCACACTAAGAAACTGGTTGTACATTCACAGAGAACATATACAATACATGTTAAACATATAGTATTTTTTAGTTTCAAATATAATGTTTTCTGCATTCGGTTTTAGCTTAGAGCACTTGTAGACCTTGTAGAACAGCAGACAACACCCCTCCCCCATGTCATCTGATTCAGCATGCTCCAAAATTCTTACCCCCACCTCCTCAGCACCAGCTTATTATCAAGAGTGACTGAAAATCTCTTGTTTTCTGTAGTCTTTCTTTCTATCCTTTTTGTTTGTTTGTTTTTAAGCTCTTATTATGATCTATCATGCATAATTGCCTTTCTGTGCTTATTTAGGGAATAATATACATTCTATCAGTTTTATACACATTAAATAATTACAAATAATATAAAAGACAGTAACAAATAAATGCAAGATGTTTATTTAAAGGCAACATGTGAAATAAAATTGACAAGGCAGAAGTCACGAAAAGTGACTTTCAAAAATAAACCTTTCAATGTTCTCATCTTTCACTTGCTCGAGTGGGGCAGTTCTGCTTTTTATTATATTGTCTGGTGGAAGTCTGTAAGACAATAAAAAATAAGTGAGTTTTTGGCAACACTATGAAAAACTGATTTGTGTGTACATGAAAAAGTTAAATACAGACAAATATAACTGTATACACACAGAAAGGCACCAGAGTAATGACAAATATTCTGTTACTCTATGGCTTTAGCTGTAGTTCACATAGTACAATAGCACTTGACGTTTGATTATTTTGTTAAATCTTTCTTAAAAGCTAAAGGTGTTTTAAGCTAAAGATTTGCTTAAATAACAGTAATCAAGTAAACGATATAAAAAATAAAAATGAGTGCAATTTTATTTTTGTGTTTTCTGATGTTTCTTATAGTAAATATAGTGATGTACAGCAATCCTTGTATTGCTAATGATTGCAGTGCACATGGTGCTTTTATGGACACAGTTGAGATATTAACAGCCATCACCATGCATTTTCAACAAACTGCATCTGCAGCCTAAATCTGTCAGTATTATTCAGCTTGTGCTCTTCACCTTCAGTTTATTTCATTTATTTTTCATAGGTTATACAATTCTTTATGGAAAGTATTTCCTTATTCATCATCGGTGTCGATTTATGCAATTCCGACTACAGAGTGTAGACCTGTAGGCTATAATCCACTTCAAAATAAATAGTGTGGTGCTTTGTTCCTTTGTCCTCTTTTTTTTCCCGCCTCTAGACATCATGATAAGAAAGCAAGTTGTATATTGTGCAAATACTGTAAAGTGTGTACTGACTTTTTAAATAGAAGTCTAAATTTAAATATGTAGGGAAGTCATTACTTTATAATATGCTGTATTTGTGTTTTACATTTAGTTGTGGTATGTTAACATACCAGGTTATTCTCTCTTTAAGAAAAAAAACAACAACAACAAAAACGTTAACGAATAGTGATTGTGATTATTGTATTTTTTCAGTAACATGTAATGCATGAATTAATATATTATAATATAGTTGCTCTTATAAAGTTGTTTATAGTTCTATATAAAATGAAAAAATATGTATGCTTCAATTAATTAGAATTCAGTTCTGCTTGAACAAAGCATTTTCTGAAAACGTGTTTTGAGGCGTTACATGAAAGCTAAAACCTTGCGCGTCGCTTTCTTTTTACGCATAAACGCGTGGCTGGTGTTCAAGCGCATTGTTTCCTAAAATGAATGGGTTTTAAAAAAAAAAGTGAGAGAGGGGGTTTAAACGCGTCTGCTTGCTGGTCTCTTATCGGACGTGCTCTTCTACTGGGAAACATCATCCAACATTATTCCCAAACCCTGGACAAAAAAAAAAAAAAACCAGGCACTCCAGTTGCGCATTCACAGATGGGGCACCCACGCTACACACGCGTTTCTGAGGACAAAAGAAAACCCAACCGAATGCAATTCGTGTTAAAAAAAAAGTTCTCGAGTTCACAATTCTGTGCCCGCGCCGAGTGGCTCGTGCGGCCGGTAATTATAGGGCCCGAGGGGAATTGAGGCGCGTGCAGAGCGCGCATCGGTTACAAGCTATTGAGAGGGGGAGCCTCTGTCGCTCCCTTGTGTTGGCTTGTGCAATCCTGGGGACAATTGAATAGTAATATAGACTAAACCTAAAACACTCAAGTAACTCATATGTATTAAAATCAACAAAAAGAATAGAATGAATCTATCCGCCAGCATTTTGAACAGGATTGCGCACAAGGATTACGCATATACAGAATGGTGAATAGGACTAAAACTAAACTTACATATGAAAAAACAAGAACTGCATCTCACAATAAAGGTAAAACAAAATGTTGTTCTATTTCACAAAAAGAATTACACGTGCGCGTTTGACATCAATTACGCAACTGGTATTTTGCGTATATTGGGACATTACAGCCCCCCAATCGCGTTGATTTTATTTCAGACAAAGTAATAAACACGCGTCGCTTTGTCCCAACCTGTCGTTTATCATTATAGTTCCCAAGCTAACAGCCAGCCAATGAGCGCGCGCAAAAACGCCAAGAAACGCGTCGTCTTTTGTGTAATCATCTGTAATCCAAATCCACTGATGGCAGACATGCAGATGGGCCCCTGACGCCATATATTTTTTTCAAAAACTAAAGTGTATGCGCACAAAAAAACATTCGTGGATGGAGTGTATAAAGGCATGACCATTACGCACAAGAAGGGAGGGGGTGAATAGTTAACTATGAGGCCATCTGGACTCCTCGCCATGACGCGTGCTGGACGCGTGGATCCCGTGGGGATGCACGGGTTACAAACTGAAAATATTTCTTTGAGAACATCACACAAAGCCCTCGTATATGCTACAAAGTCGATGTAAGCGTTATGATAAAAAAAATACCATAGTTTGACTTCGTGTGTCATAGCCAGGATGCCCAGAGAAGATTCCCTTCTAATGCGTAAAAATACAGAACATCTTACATGTTGAATACCCATTTTTCAGAAGTCGTATCATGTGGATTAATAGTCTCTTTGAACTAAACATAAGGCAAATGTGGAGACGCTATTCAACCCCCCTCAGCACACATACATAGGCTACACTACATCAACCCTCGCGCATCATGGATGCAGGTGAACACCTACGTCATTGCATGAATACGTCAGGGGAAAAAACTATTGTTGATCAAATTTTACAAGCAGATGCTACTTTAAAAATGGCGTGGCTTGGGGATCTGTGCTTATTATTTAAATTATAGATACTCACCACATGCCCCCACCCCATGCAGCCTATTGCACATAATGTTTTTTTTTTGTTCATCCATTCCTTGTGTTCTCTCCTTTTTTGTCTCTTACCATCATGTATATGTAGAATTAGAAAAACATGTTATTATTTTAATACATATGTTTACAAGTTGCATATTATATGCATTAACATGCATTAATAGCTGTGCTGTAAATTACGTCCTAAGTTCACGTCCTAATTTTAAAAATAATGTTTAGTACTGCTGAAAGCCTAGGTTGCATATATAAATTATATATAATTATACAAATATATTGTTAATATCTTTAAAAAAAAATCAGCTGCTTTCTGGATTCACGTTTTTGTAATAGAAATGTTTATTGTCGATTAGAAGCATAAAGGCAGACTTTTAATCAAACAGGAAAAAAACGTATATAGAAATATAAATTATCGACAAGTAGTCACGTGCACAGATTTTTAAATGCTAACCTATTGTTCAGCGCGTCCAAACTTTAGCGAATGTGCTCGCGCGTGGCTTGTGGTGGGCGTTCCCATGACGCGGTGAGCGTGGATAAATAGCGCGCGCCGAACGCAGCTCAGTCAGATTCCCCTCTTCGAAGGAAACGACAAGAGAAACGAGAATGACTCCGGCTGTGTGTTTCCCGCCTCGCGGTGCCAGCACTGTGGCCATGAGAAAAGAGGCCTCGGAGCTGCGAAAAACTTTAAAGCCTTTGCTGGAGAAGCGCAGACGAGCGCGCATTAACGACTGTCTGAACCAGCTGAAAAACCTTATCGTCCCTCTTATGGGAAAAGATGTAAGTTTTCACTTTAATTTCCAGAACCATTCATATGTGTCTAAAATGTAACACTTATGGTACGTTTTGCAGTTTGAACTGACGTTTCTTTTTTTTATGTTTCAGAGCTGTCGCTACTCGAAGCTTGAAAAAGCAGACATTCTGGAAATGACTGTCCGGTTCCTCAAAGATGTCTCTAAAACTCCGACAAATGGTGCGCACTTTATTTCCTTCATTTTTTTAAATACCATTTATTTACTCTTATTATTATTATTATGAATTATTATTCTTGGTTGTTATGAATATCTAACGCTAAAATGCATTATTTATTCTGTTCTCCAGATGATGCTGTGAGTTACAGAGAGGGGTATGAAGCGTGCCTGACGCGGCTCTCCGCGCTCATCCCGCGCACGAGCCTAGACCGAGAAACCAGCGCGCGCGTGAGCGACTTCATCCAGCAGTCGCTGCGCTCGAGCTCGCCGGCTTGCCGGACGTGCAGCGCTCGCACTTCCAGCGCGCTCTCCCCGGTACCGATCCAGAAATGCCTCGACGATGTGAGTGAGAGAAAAAGGCGCGCGAGCCCGACAACGGAGAGAGCTCGTGACGCGCCGCAAGCCGCCGCGCAGCCCGTGTGGAGACCGTGGCGGTGACTGCAGAAATGTGGCGCACTCCTCTTCCGTGTACATAGACTGTCTAGATAGCTATGAGTCGTGTGTGAGTGTGTATTTGCATCTGTGTAGCCCATATCGTCTTAGCTTGATTTATTTACGAAGTCAAGCCGGATGTTAATTAAGTATTATATACTTCTTGTTGTCAAAATTCGCTCGTTTGTATTTACCGGTTCGTTTTCTTAAGAGATCCTGCGCGTGAGCTGTAAATAACGCCGTGATTCGGGTTTGGGGTTGATTGGGTGAGAGGGGGCTTGTAGGAAACGCCTGTGTAAAACCCTGTGGGTTCTCCAGTGTAAGACTTCTGCTCTTCCACTTCAGTATGCTGTCTTTGTGCAGATTACTTGTAAGCACATTGTGTTATGTTTTAAAAGTCTCATTTTTGTAGAGACGTGCTGGTTATTCTTTTTTTGTGTACTTGTAAACACGTTGTGATGTGTTACAAAGTCTCATTTTTGAGAGACGTGCTGTTTTTTTTATTTACCTGTAAACACGTTTGTTGTGTTGTAGTCTCAATTTTAGAGAAAGGTTATTTATTTATCTATCTTATTTATTTATTTTCGTTTACTTGTACGCACATTATGATGTGTAATATAGTCTCATTTTTAGGGACGTGCTGTTTATTTATTTATTGTTTACCTGTAAACACGTTTGATGTGTTACAAAGTCTCATTTTTGAGAGACGTGCTGTTTTTGTTTTACTGTAAACACGTTTGATGTGTTGTAGTCTTATTTTTAGACTTTATTTATTTATTTTCATTTACATTTATGCACATTATTATGTTACATAGTCTCGTTTTCAAGAGACGTGCTGTTTATTTCTTTGTTGTGATGTGTTATACAGTCTCATTTTCGAGACCTATTATTTGTTTGTTTAATAGTAAACACTTTTTACTTGTAAACAAAGTGTTTACTTGTAAACAAAGTGTTGTCGCTTTTTGGCGATATTTCTCTGTTTGTTTGTTTTTGTAAATATTCTGTACTTTAAAATAAAAGATATGGGCTAAGCAAATGAAATTAAAGACTGTGTGTCATATATTCCGGACTACTTGGCTACTCCAGAAATACTAGGCTATATAGTAAATGTGGGCTTATAATATGATTCATCCACTACCACTGTAAATGAGCACAAGGTCCGAAGCCACTGTACAACAACAGTGAAAAACCGGTTACTTGCCACTTGCTGTAGAGTAGTAGTAGAGTACATCTTGTCTTTCTGCAAACACATAGAAATGGGTTTCAAAACGTGTACTAGGGTAATTTCTCTTAACAGTTGGATCATAATCTATTTTAATGCAATATTATTCCATAACTGAAAAATGACCACAACTTATTTTTATGTATGCTGAAAAAACAACAATCAAAAACTCAAATCCACAACCAACGTATGTTTGCGACGGTCTCCGCTGCCACCGTGTGGTGAAATGTATTAACGCACTTTTTAATCAGGTGACTTTTTTTTTTATCGCAACTGAAACAAAAACAACAAACGTCTTAAAAACACTACACAGAATGAACTATAGGCAATAAATTATATATAGCCAATAAAAATCTAGCAAAAAAACATATTCATAATATGTTTAGATACAATTACATAACACACAAATAAATACAATTGCATATCTATCTATCTATCTATCTATCTATCTATCTATCTATCTATCTATCTATCTAAAAATAAATTAATAAAATAAAGAGTTAACTGATATCCAATACAGTACCTTCAGATGGATAACTACTTCCAAAAAATCTTCACTCATACCCATGTTTTATCTTGCACTTAACAGGTTAATGTTTTCTTTTATTAAAGATTTGTTTTTGAAAATACCAAAATACAAGTTTATTTATCAGCGCAACATAACATGGCTATTGCCCCAATTTCACTGTATATTTACCAGCCATTTCATCAGGACCTGTACATCAGGCTATCTAAAATAAATAAATAAATAAATAAATAAATAAATAAATAAATAAAGACTATACAGGATAGGTGGGTCTGTATTATACAGTGGTTCACTAAGGTGTCCAATGACTCAGTTATTACCATTGTAAAGGACCACAAGATCTAAAGACACTTCTCATATATGTTGCATATAAATATTTAATCAGCCAATCACAGGACAGCAGCACAGCACACAAAATTACACATATATAAGTCAAGAGCGTCAGTGGTCAATCTGAACCTGGTGACTTTTACCATGGCATGGGTGTTGTTACCAGGTGGACTGGTTTGAATATTTTCCAAACGGCTACTTTTCCTGTGTAGGGTCACGGGAACCCCCATCCCAGGAAACTCAGGGCACTAGCACACACACACATTCATACTATTCATGCTAAGAAACACCAGTCTTTGGACTGTAAGAGAAACCCACAAATCACAAGAAAGTTGTTGGTTGGTGATTAAGGTTTAGTCTACTGATTGGAAGGTCACAGGTTCCAAGCCCTCAAATGCTCAGAATGTATAAGAAGATAAATGTAAGTCTCTCAGGATAAGGGCATCTGCCAAATGACAAAATGTACAGTGCTGTGAAAAAGTTTTTGCAACCTTCCTGATTTTCAAACCCCCAGCGAACCGTGGTGAGAGCCTTGGAGAAAACCTGGAACAGTGGTGAACGTTCCTTGGAATGGCTTGCCTACCAAATTTATTCTAAGAACCCACTGACAACTTAAAAAAAACAAACAAGCGAACAAAGAAGCAAAAATAAATGAAGGTTTTGGAGTGGCCTAGTCAAAGTCCAGACTTAAATCCGATTGAGATGCTGTGGTGTGTCCTTTAACAGGTCGTTCAAGCTAAAAATTAAAAAAAAAACACTGATGTGGCTGAATTAAAACAATTCTGCATAGTAGAGTGGGCCAAAATTTCCCCACAGCAATGTGATAGACTCATTACTAGTTATCACTTTAAACGCTTGATTGCTGTTGTTGCTGCCAAGGGTGCCGTAACTGGCAAATCATTTTTCATAGGACTGTAAATGTAAATGCAGATGAGATTAATACCTCACCAGGGGTATGAGACCCCCCATGGCCCTCTATTTCAGCATCTGTGCACTGATCTGCAATTTTCCTTCTTGATAAGGATAGCCAGATAAGTTCAGAAATGAAAAGCCATACTTGACATGATCCGACATGAAGGCATTCAGTAACTTAAATACACTGTAAAAAAATCCAACTAAATAAATGTTGAATTATTTAAAAGTGTATTGTTGGCCCAACTTCTTACAGTGGTATTTGTTGAAACAACAGGTATCTTGAAAACTTTGGAGACACAACCTGAAAAAACTAAAAAAGTCAAGTTGAGACAGTCAATTTACCTTCCCTGAGATGCAATCACATGATTTATATACTAAATACTACTTGAGCTAACTTAAATACTAGTTACAAGTTTGAGTCGATTTTGAATTACAAGTTGAGTTAACTTGAGCTTTTGAACTGGGTACATGTTGTGTACAATGTGAAATACTGTATTTTGTTTGGCCAGCAATTTTCTTTAAAAAAAAGTTATGTAAACTTAAAAAGGCTGTGCAACTTGTTACTAAACTTTTTTACGTTGTGGCGGCTTGTTTTTTTTTTGTTGTTGTTGTTTTTTTACAGTGCACTCACTCTTTACTGAATACTCACTTCTTGTTGAATACTCCCTCTTTACAACTGTGGTGAGCAGAAAAGTGATTTAGTCAATCGAGGTCTATGCCTGTCAGCCCAGACCAGTAATATGAGACTACAAAATGAAGTGAGGCTCAAAGAAACTGGCCATTTAAAGATTTTGGACCAGTTCGCATTCTTGATCTTGGTTTTATGTGAGACCTGCATCCTTAAGATTTTATACATTTGCTAATATACAGAGCCCCTCTGGTGACATTAGAGGAAAAAATACTATGTTGTGGCCATGACTTACTAAGACATGGGAACGAGATAGTATGTTGTGGCCATGACTTACAAAGGCATGGGAACAAAATGGTATAATGCATGGTAAGGAGATATTATATTGTGGCCACGACTTAAGAATGTGAGGTAAGGAGATCTTTCATGTCCCAGATGTGACAGGATGATTGTTGTTTTGGAGTTATGCTGTGTGTCAGTAGAGCAAATAAAGGTAATCATCCATCTATACTAACAGTTATAAACAAAGTCAATTTAAACAGAGGCAAAATGCTGCGAGGTTAAGGTGTTAGCTACGACATAATATTTCATGGCCACAACTTGATAACGCATGGAGAGAAGATTCATGTTAGTTAATCTTAATGTTGCAAGATTAATGGTTACACATGAGTTTAATGTGTAGCCACAAGATACTATGATGTCGACATCAACATTGTCACAGAATTTATTGAAACTTTTACAGTACACTGTCTGAAGTTTAACCTGCACCATAAGTAAAATCTAAATGTTGAGTAAAACAGTTATGTCCTGATTATAATAATCTACTTTAAAACAAGCTATTAATAAGATACTTGAACAAGTAATAAGCTAACTTGCTCACTTACAGTAGCTTTAACCTTTTCACTATTTCTACAAACACTTTGTAGTACTTCAGCTAGTTTAACAATGTATCTACACTATCTTGTCTATGAGCAGTGCCTCGTGTATGAACAGTAGCACAAGATATCCGGTGAATCGATTCACCCTCCAAAGCCCGTGTGCTCCGAGTCCTTCAGCTTCTGTTGGAGCGTGTGATGTCCAACACACACACATACACACACACACCACCCATCATGTCTGCTCTAAATTCCGAGTCATCCTCCCCGTCCATTCTGATCTGCAGGTAAGATGAAAACATTCTGACTTTTACTGAGAGGCTCGGGTGGTGTGTTATCGCACTGCTGTGTGAAGTGTACACTCCATCGCATGCTTTAGGATTAGAACCAGACTATAGAACTATCGCGTCGCAGCACGTCTCGCGCGCGTGCGGCCCCGCTTATACCCGGTGTTTTGCTGTAGGCATCACGTAACATCTCGGTGACTCTGCTGCGCTCTGTAATAATAATAATAATAACAACAACAATGAGAAGAATTATCATTATTAAATTCATTTAATGATTAAGCCTATGTTATGACGCTCGTGCGGCTTTCCATGCAGCCTCTATCTATAGTGAGCGGCTACCGGTGCCTGCTGTTTAGCCTGTGATTAACTGTATACACACACACACACACACACACACATGATGCTGAGAAACAACCTACAAGGTCACTCAGAGGTCCTCTGGATCAGGACCCCGAACCAGAGCGCATCTATGCGTGGAATGTAAAGAAACAACACCATAATATTATCGCTCAAAGCCTGGATTTAATCTCCTTAATTTAATATCACACATAAAAAACTAAACCAAATTAAAAACGTGTAACATACAGAAGGGCAGTGAATAATTTTATAATTCAAGCCTAAAACAAGGGAGAAAAAGGGGCCTTTAGAAATTAGTTGGCACGTTATTACCGGCCATTTTCTACCACCTCTAGAGGTGGCCGACTGTAACTGCATTCATTAACCAGCGTTAACGTAAGAGCAACGTCATTACGTACACTCATGGATAAATCCTAAACAGCATCGGAATCCCTATAGAAATGCCCTACATCCGGTTTGCAATGAGTCGTTTTACAGCCTACGTAGTGCACCTCCATAGGAAATATAGCCCTCCTTGGGATTGAGCCCATTTATCAGCGGGAAAGAAAATGCTTCGTGCCCCTTTAGGTGTCATGGCGGGTCGTTTGGCGCTTATCACCGCTAGGTATGTAACCTGGCATGTTTAGGCTATAGCGGAAATGCCTGCATTAAAGCACGACTGGTTGCTATGCGGAAGTAAGCGACTTGTTTGGAACTTCACGACATTGGCCACGTATAAAATATCTGTATAAACTTTATTCATTCATTTAATTATTTATGTATAAAAATGGGAAAGAAAAACATCCCACCTCGTTGATGTCGTAAATAGGTTTTTACATATTCTCTTTGTATAAATATAGCTATATAAATAAAGTAATTGTGCGCGTGCTGTTGAGGAAAGGTGATGTTCATGACATCTCAAGGATTTTAGAAGTTTTGTCAAGGGCTCACGTCTAGGACTTGTCCTCACATGCTGCATATGACACCTATACCTACGTCCAGTATTATAGGTTTTTTCTAAAAAGGTTGCAAAACATGCACGGGGGGCATAGACAGTGATGGGAATGTAGCCAGCACCCTGAAGAGCTTGACACAATGACACAACAATAGGTCCAAAGTCCTTAGTCGAATTCAGGATTACCAGGTCAGCCATGGCCAGACATTTTTTTTAAACAACAAAAGTTTCATCTGGTTGGCTTGGATAACCGGGCATGAACAGTCACTGTTCTTGTTACTGTAGGTCTCTATTTCTCTATTTGTTATTAAATAATGGACATTATTGTTAAGCAGCTTTACAGAAATTAATCAATAAATGATCAGAAAATATTTCTTTCAAATGATTAACCTCTGCTCTTTGGTACAGTAACAGATGATCCCTAATGGGTTTAGAGTGGGATTTAATGCTCATGTCTCTCTGCCAGAGATTGCCTCTCTCCAGTGTTTGAAGACATTGAGGTGGGAAATCTGTCATGTCTTTTGTTTTCCCCACCTTATAATACAAGGATTTTATCTCCTGGTACAAACTGTGTAGTTGAGAACTTTCTTTAATTATGTCCAAATGTGGACATGCCTCTTCTTAAAAAAAAAAAAAAATCCTTGGGATGAACTACAGTAATGAAGAAGGGAGAAAAAAAGCACCTTTAAGTGATTTCAGTTTGTCTCTAGTGAGGGACACGGTTTCTAGCTTTCATACCCGTGTTACATGTCCCGTTACCACTCAACCCTTTAAGTGTTTTCAAGCATGCTCTGTTATACCAAAACTATTCCCAGTTTTCCTGTTCTCCCAGTTCTCCATTATTCTGCACATTTACTAGCACATATAACTAAGAGGCTAATTTCCACCTTGTAAGTGTTTATTGCATGACTTTTATGAGTAGAATACTGGAAGAGAACATAACCCGCAGACTCTTATGAAGTCATGACGTCTGTGAGGTCGAGATCAGGAACCACTACATTAGATCTTTTTGCACTGTTGGTTTCGCAGCCCAGCTGTGTGTAGACCAGAGTCGATCGTTTCACTTCGGTCGTTATAGTAAACTAAGAAAGTACTTACCTTATTAAACATATCCTGTATGTATGTACAAATGTAGTAGCATTGTCTAAATTAAGAAACGCAGCGTGTACAATAATGATGCAAGATTTGCAATAAATTTCCTCAAAGCTACATGAAGGTAAACACTTTGTCAGATCAGATAATGTTCACTGTTTACAACCTAATTACACAGCAAGGCTTTTGGACAACTATAGTCAGGGGAATGATTGAACACAGGCCAGGTTTACAATGTACAAGTTTTAGCTGATTTTCTTCTCCACATTCATGGGTATGTTGGTAAATGCCGGTAAACAGTTGTAAATCACTAAACGAGGGCATTTGGTGAGAATCGCTCCATAAAACTATCAAAGCACAGCCAAGCTCACAGAATAGAAACAACTAAAC
>JAAGKR010007032.1:20718-39272 GCA_011419295.1 Clarias macrocephalus | reverse complement strand
AGAGAGACCCCGATGATCTTCTCAGCTGTCCTCACTATCTGCTGTAGGGACTTGCGGTCTGATATGGAACAATTCCCAAACCAGACAGTGATGCAGCTGCTCAGGATGCTCTCGATGGTTCCTCTATAGAAGGTGGTGAGGATCGGTGGTGGAAGCTGTGCCTTTCTCAGCCTTCTCAGGAAGAAAAGACGTTGTTGGACTTTCTTATGCAGAGAGCTGGTGTTGAGGTTCTCCTCCAGGTGGACACCCAGGAATTTCGTGCTCTTGACGAGCTCCACAGAAGAGCTGTCGATGCTGAACGGAGAGTGATCGCTCCGTGTCCTCCTGAAGTCAACAATCATCTTTTTTGTCTTATCGACGTTCAGAGACAGGTTGTTGTCTGTACACCAGTCCGTTAGCCTCTGCACTTCCTCTCTGTAAGCCGACTCATTGTTCTTGCTGATGAGACCCACCACGGTCGTGTCATCAGCGAACTTGATGATATGATTGGAGCTGTGTGTCGCTACACAATCATAAGTCAGCAGTGTGAACTGCAGGGGACTGAGCACGCAGCCCTGGGGGGCCCCAGTGATCAGTGTGGTGGTGCAGGATCCAGTTACAGAGGGAGGTGTTCAGGCCCAACAGGCTCAGCTTCCAGATCAGTTGTTGGGGGATGATTGTTTTGAATGCTCAACTGAAATCTATGTACAGCATTCTGACGTAAGTGTCCTTCTTGTCCAGGTGTGTCAGTGCCAGGTGGAGTGTGGTGGAGATAGCGTCGTCCATCAAACGGTTTGGACGATACGCAAACTGGAGTCGGTCCAGTGAGGGAGGCAGCAGGGTCTTGATATGTCTCATAACGAGCCGCTCAAAGCACTTCATGATGATGGGTGTGAGTGCAACAGGACGGTAGTCATTGAGACAGGACACAGAAGACTTCTTCGGCACGGGGACGATGGTGGTAGACTTGAAGCATGTGGGAACGACAGCGCTGCTCAGAGAGATGTTGAAGATGTCGGTGAGAACATCTGCCAGCTGTTCTGCACATTCTCTGAGCACTCTGCCTGGGATGTTGTCTGGTCCAGCAGCTTTACGAGGGTTGACTCTTTGCAGAGTTTTCCTCACCTCAGCTGTGGTGAGACACAGCACCTGGTCGTTCAGAGGAGAGATGGTCTTCCTCGCCGTCACGTCGTTCTGTATGTCGAACCGTGCATAGAAGCTGTTCAGCGCATTCGGAAGGGAGCCGTCACTGTCACAGGCAGATGATGAAATCCTGTAGTTAGTGATGGCTTGTATACCCTGCCACATGTGCCGTGTGTCACCGCTGTCTCTGAAGTAATTGTGGATTCGCTGGGCGTGTGCACGCTTCGCCTCTCTGATGGCCCGGGACAGTTTGGCCCTTGCTGTTCTTAGGGCCGCCTTGTCTCCTGCTCTGAAGGCAGAGTCTCTGGTCTTCAGAAGTGCACGTACCTCCGCAGTGATCCACAGTTTCTGGTTGGGTCGTGAGATGATGTTCTTGGAGACAGTGACGTCATCGGTGCACTTGTTGATGTAGCTGGTCACTGATGACGTGTACTCCTCCAAGTCAGTGTAGTCGCCGTAAGTCACAGCATCCCTAAATATGTTCCAGTCAGTGTTCTCGAAACAGTCCTGAAGAGCAGAGATGGTGTCGTGGAAATTAATTGACGACTCAGGCTTTGATTTCAGAAGGTTACAACTTTATTGGTTGATCAACAAAGTCGGGAGGTCTGCAGAACGCACCACGACTCCCGATGGCTTCTTGCTTAAATACTGGTCCTAAACAAAGGCGGCCAGTTTTCCCGCGCTTACTTTACATTAAACATCTGGGTTACATTAAGTTTTCCCAGTACAGGGTGCCTCAATGTATAGATCGGATTGCTTACGCAGGCACATTCCAAGGGGCCTATATGCTCGGCTTCTCACGCAAGCCTCCCATTATTGCAAGCTGAGGTATCTTTTATCTCTTAAAAGTAGGGTATGTCACATAAAATCAGATAAAAAATTCTTCCACAATGGCTCCTGCTGGCCAGGTTTTCACCTGCTTCAGAACCGGTTTTGAACGCCCGACGAGTGGTCTGTATGCTGGAATTAGCATAACAGAGATGTGGTCTGAGTAGCCAAGGTGGGGGCGGGGCTCTGCCCGATATGCGCCGGGGATGTTTGTGTAAACAAGATCCAGCATGTTTTCCCCTCTCGTTGCGAAGTCCACATATTGATGGAATTTAGGAAGCACTGACTTGAGATTTGCACGGTTGAAATTTCCAGCGACAATAAACAGTCCATCCGGGTGTGTGTTCTGCAGATTACTGATCTTAGCATACAGTTCCCATAACGCTTCCTTAGCATTAGCGCTAGGTGGAATGTACACTCCGATAATGAAAACAGTGGTCAATTCCCGTGGTAAATAAAAAGGTCTACATCTAACAGTCACACTCTCCAGCAACGATGAGCAAAAGCTAGAAACTAGCACAGAGTTCTTACACCATTTCGTGTTGATTATAAAAACACAAGCCACTGCCGCGAGTCTTACCGCACAGAGCTGCGTTTCAAAGACACAGCAGTCCCTCAGCTCACGCTGTGTAGCCTGCTGAAGTCGGATGTAGTTCAGTTTATTGTCCAGAGATCAGACCTTTGTGTAAAACATACAATGTAGAGGGAAATAAAGGTCGTCATGATGTCCTGATAACGTCTGGAGGAGTGTGTGTAAAATTTCTAAAAAAGAAAGAGCAATGCAGGTGTCAAAAAAGAGATTATATTTATGAGGTGAAACAATCACAATTCAACTGATTCAGAGTTCAGATTTATTTTCACTAAAACCAATAAATGACAATAAACTAACATTATCGTAACTCTTCTTTAATGAGGATTTTAACTGATATTTAATTGTTTTACACAGTGTGTAATTCACCAACACCTAAACACACCCACTGATCTGTAATGAACAGTTTAATGAGCTGTGTGTGAACACACCCCTGGGCTACATCTAACACCCGGGGAAACGAGGTGAGGTGGACAAGTCCATCACGTCCTTCCTCTGAGACACATGATGTCCTGACTGTGTCTTTCTGAACTGCTGGTCTCTCACTGTTAGGGGTGAGAGGGAGGGATGACCTGTGTGACATCACAAATCACATCGACTGATGTGAGAGTGCACCGTCTGATAGACACAACAAGGACATGAAGTCTACAAAGAAATCTGTGTTACATTCATTTATTTATTTGATTTATTTTCAAAACCCAAACTGGTGAAAATCAAAAACATAACTGCTGCTTTGCGATTTTACTTCTTTATTTACGTGTTGTGTTTAATTTTTATTATTTTATTTTTTGCTGAAGAGTGATTTCAGTGTCAAGGAAATGAAAAGTGTATCCCTCTGAGAGACTGCATTTAATGGAGCTTTCACATGTTTATCCCCAAAAGCAGAAATCGAGCTTCCACAAGATCAACACACACAACAACTAAACTTTCTACACAACATTCACTTTAAATGACTAACAGACACACACAAATTCACTGCATCACTGTATGATTATAATCTCTATGATTATATGGAGAAACATTTTTTAAATAATCCTAAAAAAATTACATACTTTTATTAATATTATTTTAAGAGACATTTCAAATTCCTGATCAATAATGAAACTGAGTTCTATCAGTTCACAGTAAGGTCCTCTATACGCTGAATAAAACACAGTGTCTGACTTATGAACGAGTTCTGTTACTGGAGATTCCCGTTCATAAGTCAGATTTGTTTATAAGTCTGAACAAAGTGAGTCTTCTACACCTTTAACACAAATACTGTATAGAATGTAAAGCATAAAAAAGGAAACACAAAGGTTTGGTTGCTTTGGTTCCACATTATACTTTCGTCAGACTGCACGTCCAGATCGCAGGGGAGGGACAGTGTTACATGGTGTTTACTGCGCACTTGAACCGACACCATTTTGCCTCAGAGTTGTTTCAGACTGTGAACTCCAATTTTTTTTATCACTTATACCACTTCCACTCATAACCACTTATAACACCGTCGTTATTTCAGCTGTGAAATATGAAATAATCCCAGTAAAAATATTCAGTTTATCTTTTCTAATTAATATCTATTGGTGCAGTTGTTTGTTTACACTGAGACAGTACTGCATTAGTAGCTTATTTTAAAATAGATGATTAAATTTGGCACATAACTTAGACATCGAGCAATAACTTCTTTTAATTCAGACTAGAACTTATTTCGGACTCTTATTTTAAATCCAACAGCTCTGCTGATTCAGATGTTTTTGTGTTGTGCCTCAGGAGCTCACGTGAGACTGACACTGAATTAGCTCTGTATATGTGGGGTGTATACTGGTGTTTAAATTCAGATTCTAATAAGATAAATAAAGTCATGTTAGTGTAAATCAACACCAGGTCCACATAGTCGAATGTCTAAGTCTTGAGAAACTTAACCTCCCACTCGCGAGAACCTGGTGAAATGGCGGGGTCAGCTGACCTCGAGGGTGTGTTTTTTTTTTTTTTTTTTTAAATTTGACCTTGTTTTAAGAAAGCCTGGGAAAATACCTCGTGCGTGTGTGACTTAATGTTTCCTGCACACCTGACCGGAGGCTGTTTTGGATTATGAATTTTCTCGATAATGATCTCCCCGAAATCAGGATTATTCTCCATCAGGACAGACTTTCTCATCATCATGCTCCCGGACTGATTCACTGAAACCGGTGAGGCGACCACACACACACACACACACACACACACACACACACACTATACCGGACTTTAGACATTTTATACATTCACTTACACACTGAAGATATTGTATATAATTGTAAATATCGGTATCTGATGCACTGCAGTGTCTGTTTCTGTACAATACACGTTTGTGGTGGTTTGACTTTGTGTTGTTTTCTTTGAGTTTTATTAACACCGGCTCTCTAGATAAAAGTCCCGCAAACATTGTATTCTCTGATTAATTGTTTAACTCGAGCATTACAACACGTTTAATGAAACGGATTTTCTGAATCATCTATAAAACATACAGTATATTAATGTCACAACTGCATCACACAAACACACACATTGAAAATCCCCTCTGACAAAATATCACACACAATAATGAACAGAAGATATTATACATGTATTTACACGTATTCACATATAAATATAACATACAGTACACACCCATACATCACACACACACCCACACACATACACATATTAAAATATACAATCTAAATGTTTCTCACTTACAGAAGCACATTGCATTCACAAAAGAAAAAAAAAACAGGAATTCTCATAATTATGACTTATTATCTCATAATTATGACTTATTATCTCATAATTATTAGATCCTTCTCATAATTATGACTTAGTATCTCATAATTATGACTTAGTATCTCATAATTATGAGATCCTTATCTTATAATTATGACTTAGTATCTCATAATCATGACTTAGTATCTCGTAATTATGAGATCCTTATCTCATAATTATGACTTAGTATCTCATAATTATGAGATCCTTATCTCATAATGGGGAGCAGTCTCTTGCAGGGGGACATTTTATTGCATGACATGGGAAACAAAAGTTACTGCATCCTTCTGTTTGAAAGTGCCTCACTGCACACTCATGGAGATGTAGCAGCTATCCTATGGTTTAGCTTGATGATTGTACATGTAACGACGCGGGTCGAGCGAGAAGCAGAGAACTAAGTCATAATTTAGTTCTTACTAAGTCATACTAAGTCAAATTTAGTTCTTACTAAGTCTTACTAAGTCATAATTATGAGATAAGGATCTCATAATTATGAGATACTAAGACATAATTATGAGATACTAAGTCATAATTATGAGATACGTATCTCATAATTGAGAGATACAAAGTCATAATTATGAGATAAGGATCTTATAATTATGAGATAATAAGTCATAATTATGAGATCAGGATGTCATAATTATGAGATAATTCCTGTTATTTTTTTCTTTTGTGAATGCAATGTGCTTCCGTACTAAACAATAGGATAGCTGCTACATCTCCATGAGTGTGCAATGAGGCATTTTCAAGCAAAAGGATGCAGTAACTTTCGTTTCTGATGTCATGCACTAAAATGTCCCCCTGCCACAGACTGCTCCCCCTTATCTCATAATTATGAGATACTAAGTCATATAATTATGAGATACTAAGTCATAATTACGAGATCAGGATGTCATAATTATGAGATATTAAGTCATAATTATGAGATGATTCCTGTGATTTTTTTTTCTTTTGTGAATGCAATGCGCTTCCGTACTCACTCGCTCAAATAACTCCCTTACACTCAGATAATCAACTCTTAACACATTCTACGAGCATGAATCACGTTAACAGTGTTTACAAATTTCCCTGCATGAGGCTAATTACTAACAGATGCTGGGTTTGTGTTTGGACATCGCCCTAGTTGCTAGCATGCTAATGCTAGCGCCTGCAACAGTCAGATTAACTTTAGGTTAACTTAATCATCTGTTTACCATGTCTGGAGTTACAGGTTACTGTCAGTGTCACAAAACTCACAACGTCACTCTCTCACTCAAAAAGACACTAAAGCTTCAGAAATACTATTAACTTCGGCTGCACTACCCGAGAAACTGATTAATGTAGTTTTGTGAGCTCAATGTATTTTTATAAGAAGATTGTTTGTGTCCCCTGAAAATTACTGAGAGAATCTGACTGAGTGTTCTCTGGATTTAGATAATTTCAGCATTTATTTTTTTGGGGGGTAAGAGTTAATCTGCAGTTGGGATTAGGTGTACCGGAGCTAGCAAGCTAAACTCTCATAACCATGTTTGTCTTATTATGTTATATTCCTGTCACAATTCTGAGCGCGTGGTTTGACATTTTGAGATCAGACAAAGCACTCTATGCGCGTGCAGTGCCTCCACTGCGCGTTCAACAGCTCAATTCTGCACGTGCAGTGTCTCCCTTGCTCGCTCAACAAGTTCTCAGCGCACGCGCGACTTCTCGATTCTGTGCGCGCTCGACTTTGTCCAGTATGGGAAGCCAAACTAAAAAGTGGGACGAAACCACGGGACCCGATTGAGCCGCCCTGGGCGGACCAAATATCTGCACGGCCCAACGGTATAGCGCAGAGATGATCTGGTTTATTTATGCTGCTCGAATCACAATCCTGCGTGACCCACTGGACTCTGATAGAAATAGACCCTATACACCACCATAACTTTACATTTACCCACAATTTCCCGCTGTAGTTTAGAGTGCACAAAGTGGAAGCTGCTTAAGCTATGTTAGACATTGTGAGTTCAACTTCCTAAATTTGCAACAGAAGGGGCTGTTCAACGCAGACATTTTAATGACCTACAATTCAGTCAATACAATACAATGCAGGATTAAAAGGCTTCTAATCTCATTTTCTGTATGTGTTTCTATTTTCCAAAGCCTTGTCAATTTTATTTAAAATGTCAGAACGGTTTAATATCGTTTCCACTTTGCGCCTTGCCATGCCTGGTTTGTATTTGCGGATCCCAATGGGGAATTGTGGGTAAATGTAAAATTATGGTGGACGGGGTCTATTTCTATCAAAGTCGCGCAGCGCTGTCCAGTGGGTCGCGCCGGATTGTGATTTTAGCAGCGCTGCTCAAGTTGGTCCGCGCTGCACGATCCACTGGGCTGCGCAAATAAACCAGTTCATTTCTGTGCTGTCCAGATTGCCTGTTGCGCTGTTCGTTGGGCCGCGCAGATACTTGGTCCGTCCAGGGCAGCTCAATTGGGTGTCGTGGTTTCGTCCCACTTTTGATGTGTTTGGCTTCCCATAGTCCAGTGTCACAAAACTGCCACAAAACCAAACAATCACAGACTTCCACACATTTACTTCTGATTGGCCGTTCCTTCTCTATCAGCTGGCACTATCGACCGCATAACGGAAGCGTTGTAAATAAAGGTTTATAAGTAAAGCGACCGAGTTGCCCGATTTGAATTTTAGTCGATGTAGTCTAACGATGAGCTATATGGATAATTAGATAAGTAAATAAAAACACACAAAGGACAAACGAAACTAATATATACTAATACTTCATTGAATAAAAAATAAATACTATAACATTTGTTTATGATATTTATAAAGAAATACAACTTAATTTACAATGCTTCGCTTATATAATATCCTTTCATTTGTATATAATTATATATAATAATATAATTTTAATTTCTTATCATTTTCTTTTGATTTTGTAAAGCTACTTTGAGACAATGACCATTTTAAATTCTCTTGTTCTCTTTAACCAGAGCTGTGCAGTGAAGGATTGGCTCAGAGGGGTGACGGCTGGCCTTTTGGAGCTACTGAAGGAGCATGAACGACCTGGAGTCTACACAGAGGGGGAAACAAAGAAAGTGTTTGAAAGTTTTTATAAATTGGATACTTTATTAATAATAAAAAAACACTGATAGAGACTGATAAGCAGTTGGTGATACAACTTCTATTCACCTGTTTTATAAAAATTACTGTTTTAACTTTGAAGAATAAAGTTTTTTTACGTCATGTTTGTGCGTTTTAATTGTTGGGGTATTGTTAAGCCAATTTGTTTTGATTTTTTTTTTTACTTGAACCAACTACATCAATTGGCTAAAATATGAGACAACTTTGTTTTAAATAGTCAAAAAGTTGGGCTATAAAATAAATAATAATAATAATAATAATAATTATTATTATTATTATTATTATTATTATGGTCATAGAAACAAACAAACAACTATTGAACACTTAATCATATGTATCTATGCTATTTTTTTTAACTTATGTGAGCCATATTTATTTATTCATAAATAAATGTTTGGGTTTTAAAAACTACATCAACAGAACAAAGACAAACTTAGGAGAAGTGTAGGGGGAGAAACCTCAACAGAGAATGTACTGACTTACATGGTGCAAATTGCTCTGTGTTTCTGGAGCGGGGGGGGGGGTGAACTGCAGTATAGTACTTGAAATCAAAGTACTCGCTTAAATAAGATGTGACGCTTCTCTCTCTCTCACACACACACACACACCTCCGCAGCGCACACACTGGGGGAGGGGCGGCAACTATTAACGGCATAGACGGGTTGGACAATGAAACTGAAACACTGGCCAGTTTAGTGTTTCATGGCTAAATTTGCCCAGCCTGGTGGCCAGTCTTCATTAATTGCACATTCCACCAGTAAGAGCGGAGTGTGAAGGTTTAATTAGCAGAGTAATAGACAAATTGTTGGTGCGCGTCTTGCTGGCGAATCTGTGACCAAGACAGCACGTATTTGTGATGTATCAAGAATCTCAAAAATGTTTTTGAGGGTTCTTTCGACTCGCCGGCGCACAAATGACACATTCTGTATCTGCAAAGTTGAGCTTGGAAGTGAAACTCAGGGTCACTCTGATCATTTTGATTCATGCATATTTCCTCACACATTTCATTCTCATTTATTTAATTGTCTTTTAATTCTGTAAAGCTGCTTTGCGATAGCAACCATCTCTTTAACCTGGCATACACATAATTTATTTCATTACCTCATACTCCAGTACATCTATCCTGGATGGCAACCACGCTAATTCTTTTCACCTGTTCTTTATTTTTCCACCCATCCTGAGGCATCTGGAGATTGTGCCAGCTTCAGTAGACAGAGGCCAACCCTGCGAGGATCCTGAGGCATACAGAGAAGGACCTGCTCCAGCTGGATTCCTCTTCATGTTGGTTTGGAGCTACACATGCTGCTCCTGAGCTCCCAGTGATCCAGACCCCCATCTGCGCTCTGCACCTGCTGACTCATCCCTGTGCTGAACTGGACTTTGTGTTAATTTAAATAACTTCTGTTATATCGAACTTTCATCTGCATAATACACATGATGTTATACAATTTCTGTTATCTGTTATCACCCAGATGAGGATGGGTTCCCTGTTGAGTCTGGTTCCTCTCAAGGTTTCTTCCTATTGCCATCTCAGGGAGTTTTTCCTTGCCACTGTCGCCGTCACCCTTGGCTTGCTCATCAGGGACAATCTCATTATCTAGACACATTTTTCTTACACATATATACATTTCCATAAGTCTTCTTTTTATTTTCTTTTAATTTCTGTGAAGCTGCTTTGAGACAATGACCATTGTTAAAAGCGCTATAGAAATAAATTTGAATTGAATTGAATTGAACCGCTGTTAAAAGCGATATAAATAAATCCGATATTACTAAACAAATCCTGGAGCCTGTGCGCGGTGTGTGTGTGTGTCTGTGAGAGAGAGAGAGATCTCCTTTACGACGTGTGCGTTATGTGATTAATACAACTGATCAGTTTCTGTAACTGAGCTATATTATATTTGTTTTTTTGTGTGTGTGTGTGTATATATATTTACATGTTCAAACAAAACGTGATTTTCAGATTATATAATTTGTTGTATCATCTGATTACAGCATTGGCTGATTTTGTGATTGAGAAGTTGTAGGGTTCGCTGACTGTGAATGTGCGCCACTTTGTCCACAGGTGTGAAGTTGCATCGTGTTACTATGTGTCGCTATACATTTTAACACACTATGTTCAAGAAAAAAACACTCTTAATTACTCATGACCTCTCGTAAGAATGAAATTACTATAGCTTATACCATACAGCTGAGTTATTTTTTTTATGTAAAACATACTGGTGCAGCATTAAAATAAATTTCGGCTGACATTCGAATGTTTTTATATTATTATTTTGAAAGTATATGAGAGTGGCAGTGGCCCGATGTCTTATGCATAAAAGGTCTGAGCATTAAAGCATCGTTAGGGACCGGTACTCTGTACTGTATACTGTATATCTCCAAAATGACAAGCTTGATTTAATCATAAAAATGTGTGGACAATGCAAGAGCGGCAGTTAACTGAATCAGTCACTGCACCACCTGGCGGAATTATACAGCATTGCAACAACGCAAAGGGGCGTTTATGGGGCGTGGCTTCGTTCACTGCGTCATCGCGGAGGATCACGTTCCATTCACGGACACTTCAAGGAATTCTAACGGATAGTTAAAGGTCCTTTCACGGACCAGCCGGCTGTTTGGAAGTGCTTCATCTGTATAAGATAAAAAAAAATAATGATGATAAATAAAATACATAAAATAAAATCAAAATTGAAATAATAATAAAGGGGGGGGGGCTCCTAAAGGGTCCGATTAATATTCAGTGATGTTGAATTCACAGCAAATATTGAGGAGTTTTATCCTATTTTTCTTGTACATATGCTTTAGTGAAGTGAGAACATTAATTTGTAGATCCCTTGTAAAAACAGTAAAGAGAGATCTGGTCTTTAGGGTTATACATTTGTGGATAAAGAACTTTCTGAGTAATAGAATGACTTTTACAAGGAAATAAACTTTATCATCAGGTAGCAACATGTTAAAAATAATATAATTTCAGGTGAAAGGTGGAAGGGCACGTGTTATAGTGACCAACCAGTCATGCACATCATCCCAAAAAGCTGACGAGAAATCATAAAATATGAATAAAAAAAAAAACTCTTATTGTGATCCACATAAATTTTTTCTCTAAAAGCTCATTTGATGGATAGATATTGTTGAGAATTTATAATGGATTTCTTTAGTTTAGTTTGGCAGCAGAAATGTAATATACTTAGTTCTAATTTTATCAACATCTTGTTTAGAGAAAATCTGATTAATTGAATTCCTGTTCGAGAAAGTCCGATAAATTATATTAGTAAGCAAAAAGTTGTTTGTAAGATTTTTTTTTATTTGTTTTTTGAAATCTTTGTCATTAACATTTGTCATTAACAAAGAAAGTGTTATAGTAGCTGAATGTGTTGTCAGAATATTTTGTATTATTAAAAGAAGTGACAGTGGAAGAGCCTTCAAAACAGAAGTAAATTGGGATTTTGTGCAGTTCAAGTTGTATTTAATGCAAAATGTTCGTATCTTAAAATAAAGCCATTATCATCCATTCTTCAATAAATATAGACTCTTCTGTGTATAAAATATATCTATTATTCCATATAGGAGTTCTATGTGGTTTAAATTTACCATTAGACTGTATATAATTTTCCAAAATAAAAGTACTTGCTGGTGAAATGCTCATAGTTGAACCGAGATGATCAATACCTTCAAGTTTTTTATATAGAGCTGTGGGAATGTGAAACCAAATACTATTCTCATCCTTTATAAAGTCCTTAAGCCAACTGATTTTAAGTGTACCATTAATACATTCAAAATCTACATCTTATAATACTCCATCTACATATTATTTGACTAGTTAATGTAATGTGGTCCTTTTCTCCAAATACAATCTAGCTTTAGTTTGGTGATTGTTTAAGTGGCTTTTGTAGAGATGGGCAAAGATGATGCAGAATACATGTGCCAGCTAGACTCTCCATTTTAGATCAGTAAATTCTTTAAAAAATGGATAGATCTAATTGTGCCCACATACTGAGTTTAGACTTGCATTCTTCACTCCTACTCCATACATTTATCTGTTCACTGACAATCATATCTTTATATGTAATATAAATGCCAAGATACTTGACAGATGATTTTATAGGAATGTGAAACACCTCAGGGAGGGAACAATCATATAGGGTCATCAATTCACATTTCTTAAGGTTGAGTTTTAAACCGGAAGCTTTAGAGAAGATGTTTATATAACGTATGTTTTCGGAACTTGTTCCAGATTTTTGAGAAAAACTGTTGTGTCGTCAGCAAGCTGACTAATTATAATTTGCTCATCAAATACAGTAAGTTTGCCTAAATCAGAGTTTTTTTTAGAAGTATAGCTAGTAACTCCACAGAGACAATAAAGAGTGATGGTGAAATAGGGCACCTTGTTTTACATCTCGTTTAATTTCAAATCTAGGTGAGGTGCCATTAGATAGATACACTGAACTGTTTGTATTTCTATATAAGGTTTGGATAATATTACAGAAATTTTTTGCCAAATCCATATAGCCAAAGTTTTAAAAATAAAAGGATGTTCTAGTGAATCAGATGTTTTGTAGAAATCAAGAAACCAAATAACTCAATGAAGTCCTGTATTAAACGTATATTGTTATGAATTGAACGGCCTTTAATAAATTTACACTGGGTTTCATTAATTATTTGTGAGAGCAAATATTTTATAATCGTAGTTTAGTAAAGAAATTGGTTGAGGATTGTCTGAGAATTTACAGTCCTTTCCTGGTTTGGGAATAAGAATAATGGTTCCTTGTCTCATAGTAATGGGAAGAATTTGTTTTTCTATAGACTAAAACTTATATAAGTCATTGCGTTTCGCTGGAGCTTGAAAATATTTATAAGATTTTAAAAGATTTATATATTTATTATCATCATTATTATAGGACACAATTATTTACAATGATAATTTTTCATACTGTATAATCAGGAAATCTGTAGTATTATATAGGCTAGTAATGTGTAAAAAACATTCATCTCCATACATCTTTATAATAATAATAATAATAATAATAATAATCAGTGATTTATTTACAAGTTTTATAATAATAGTATATAGTATCAGTTATAATAGTATCAGTTTTTGCTGCAACAAATATTCTATATTTAATGTGCGTAGTGTGAAATTTCCACAGCAGCAGCAACGGGTATCCGAGATGCTGATGTTACCGTGGTAACACATGGAGGAAGTGATAGCGATAGTTAGCGATTTCATTCCAAAGTGTACTTCAAAGGGTGCTCCCTATTTTTTTTTGCTTTAGAAAAGTTTTCCATCTAATATGCAGTGTTTCATTGTTTACAGTCGTCAGTTCACATGGCAGGAACGATGTAGAACCCACTGGACCAGATACACTGATCTCAGGTACTGCAGAGAGGAGGTCTGAGATGGGAAAATTATAATATAAAGTCATAGGCAAAATTGTTGGCACCCCTGAATTTTTTACAGAAAATCAAGTATTTCTCACAGAAAAGTACTGCATTAACACGTGTTTTGCTATACACACGTTTATTCTCTTTGTGTGTATTGGAACAAAACAAAAAAAAAAAGGGAGGAAAAAAGCAAATTTGACATAATGTCACACAAAACTCCAAAAACGGGCTGGACAAAATTATTGAACTCACCTGGGGCAAGTAACAAGGTGGGCAATATAAAACTCATACCTGAAAGCAGATAAAAAGGAGAGATGTTCACTTAGTCTTTGCATTGTGTGTCTGTGTATGCCACACTAAGCATGGACAACAGAAAGAAGAAAAGAGAACTGTGTGAGGACTTGAGAGCCAAAATTGTGTAAAAATATCAACAATCTCAAGGTTACAAGTCCATCTCCAGAGATCTAGATCTGCCTTTGTCCACAGTGCGCAACATTATCAAGAAGGTTGCAACCCATGGCACTGTAGTTACTCTCCCTGGGCGCGGACGGAAGAAAATAATTCATGATAGGTTGCAACGCAGGATAGTCCGGATGGTGGGTAAGCAGCCCCAAACAAGTTCCAAAGAAATTCAAGCTGTCCTGCAGGCTCAGGGAGCATCAGTGTCAGCGCAAACGGACATCCGTCGACATTTAAATGAAATGAAACTCTATGGCAGGAGACCCAGGAGGACACCACTGCTGACACAGAGACATAAAAAAGCAAGACTACAGTTTGCCAAAATGTACTTGAGTAAGCCAAAATCCTTCTGGGAAAATGTCTTGTGGACAGATGAGACCAAGATACAGCTTTTTGGTAAAGCACATCATTCTACTGTTTACCAAAAACGGAGTAAGGCCTACAAAGAGGAGAACACAGAACCTACAGTCAAATATGGTGGAGGTTCAAAGATGTTTTGGGGTTGTTTTGCTGCCTCTGGCACTGGGTGTCTTGACTGTGTGCAGGGCATCATGAAATCTGAGGATTACCAAAGGATTTTGTGTCTCACTGTAGGGCCCAGTGTCAGAAAGCAGGGTTTGTGTCCGAAATCTTGGTTCTTCCCGCAGGATAGTGACCCGAAACATACTTCAAAAAGCACCCAGAAATGGATAGCAACAAAGTGCTGGAGAGTTCTGAAGTGGCCAGCAATGAGCCCAGATCTAAATCCCATTGAACACCTGTGGAGAGATCTTAAACTTCACTGTAAAAAAAAAAAAAAAAAAAAAAAAAATTCATAAAAAAAAATGGTCAAATGACTGGCACATGAAGGCTGCCAAACAAAAACCATAAAATTAAGGTAAAATACTCTAGTTCATATTATGTGCAAAAACATTAAATTTACAAAAAAATTTATTTAATCTTTGACAGAGAAAAAACGTTATTTTACAGATTTTTCCTAGATTTATACGATTATACATCTTTAAAGCAACAGCACTAGAAGTTTAGCAGTGAAACACCATTATTTTACAGTTTTTTCCCAAATTTATACAATTTAACACCTTCATTAAAACAGCACTCGAGGTGTTGCAAAAAAATGTTATTTTACAGTTTTTTTCCCAAAATGATTACAAACACCTTCAATAAAGCAAAAGCATTAGACAATTAGCAGAGAAGCACTGTTATTTTACAGATTTTTCCTAAATTGAAGATCAAACACAAAAAACCCTGTTATTTCACAAATTTTTCATAAATTCCTATGAAGTGTTAACACAAACTCAAGATTATAATATTTGTAAAATAGCCTGTAGAACTGTGACGCAGTATAGTACAAGTATGATGCAAAATATAATAAAAAGACGTTTTATAGTGTAGCAGTTTTACTCTGGTTGTGTAGTTTTTTCCCCTTTCCTCTCTATTAACGAAGCAATGACGACAAGGACGATCTTGATATTTCTTTTTTATTCTGCAGAAACATAGAGCACATGTAAAATAGAGCACATCACAACCGTCTCTCTCCTCAATCGTACTCGCATTAGCAGAGCGAGAGACAACACACCGAGCCTCTCTGGCCGCAAAAGTAAATCTAACATGCCGCTGCGCAGCACGAGACATCCTGTGCGTCGCTAAAATGTGCTCTACCTGACATAAACGCTGCATATATGGTTCCGCATGGTATAACTATACATTGCATCTTATAAAACAAAATGCAAATAACAAAACACAAACAGCAAAAAGTTTTGTGACGTTCACATGAATTGGTTTACAATTATTAACTTGGCTACAATAGCATTACACTAAAATCCTAAAATGAAAAACAAAATGAAATATTTAGACTATTGTGCTATAACGGTGGAACATTGCTGTAAAAAACATTGCTGTGAAATATCCTTGACTAAAAACCTATGAAGAAATGGACAACTTCAAACAAGATTCCCAATGTTACAATTCAAGTTGGATTGGAAAATTTATTACAAATAAAGTACAATGTGGTCCCTTTTTTTACTCTATAGTTCTTATATAATGTATGTACTAGTGATGGACTTGTCTCTCTACTGGATCCTCTTCTCCCATGGTAAATGTTTGATCTAAAAATGTAAGCAAGTTTCATTATCACTGGCAGTAATCAGAGCTGGAAAATGTTAATGTACATATCAGGCAGCTACATATGTGACCTTCTTGGCTTTCCCTGTCTCTGACCCGGTTTGTCCCACTTTTCATCAGCACGCACACTCGAGATTTGGGTGATGGCACAATTTATTTGATGGCTGCACACAGAGCAGTAGGAGACAAACAGCAAGTTCAACAAAATGTTACAGCGCCACCCACAGCAGTTCTCCATAGCTCTGCTGCAGACTGCTCTTAATATAACAGTATACTTATATATAATAGTATATAATTATATATGATATTATAAACAAAATAAATAAAAATATGAGGATAATCTGAAGTATGGGATTTTCTCAATGAAAATACTGTCCTTTCCATCTGTCTTTTGTTTAAACAAATTGCTTTGTGATCGCATAGTCAATTTTAAATCAAGCAGGACTGAAATAAATATAAAGTAAAGCATGTGTGCTACATAAATTACACACCTTAAATCACCCATTTTATTATGGAATACTTTCACAAAAAAACTAATAGCACCCAAACATTTACTCAAACACAGAAAATGTACAGAATACTACAGAGTAACTTCTTACGCATTATATGGTGAATAAATAGTTACCTGCACACAGAGCAGTAGGAGACAAACAGCAAGTTCAACAAAATGTTACAGCTCCACCTATTCAGAACACGGTTCATTTCGTTAGCACATTAGCACGTGGTAAGACTTGGTACATTAAAACGGAAATAAAAGTATCAAAATGACACATAAATAAAAAGAAAATACACTTGACAGATGAATCAATGTCTATAATGTTCTATACCTTTCAAACAGTGCCTGACATTTCTCATGAAATTATTTTTCTAACGTTTATTGTGGAGCTACAACAGATGCAACTTACCCACAGCAGTTCTCCGTCGCTCTGCTGCAGACTGCTGAACCACAGTGGGAAACAGCGCCCCCAGAGTAACCAGTAGGAATCGCAACCACTCAATCACATTAACGCAGGATTTACTTAGATGTTTATATTTCTATAACATTTATCTCGTTACATTAGTCACAGTTAAAGGTAATCTGATTTACACTGTAAATAATATACAATTTACTTAAGTCTTTAGCTAAGGAAAGAAAATATTTTTATAATGTATCTTATAAGTACATTTCTTTTATTTTGACTTTACAGCAGTGATTCCGTTAGTGTGTGTGTGTGTGTGTGTGTATGTGTGTGTGTGTGTGAGAGAGAGAGAAAGTCGTCACACACAGTAGCCCTCCCCCCTCACAAATAAGAGAGGAGGGTGGGACTCATCCCTCTTTGCGTCTTATTTTACCTTCACACACGCATACTGTACATGTACACAGCGCACACTAACGGAACTACTTATCTGTCTAGATTTATTTTGACTTTTTTCAATGGTAAAGTGCAGGTTATTTTGTTTTATTTTTACTTTCTATTTTGTATAAAGTACACAAATTTAACACCTCATGCACCTGTGGCTTTAAAAACTAAAGCTGATAAATAAAACAACAAGCGTATAAAATCCAGAAGTTCTGCATGAAGACATATGGGGGGTCTCGTTCTCTTTATTTCCTGATTTTAGATAACATGTCTCTCTCATGTCTTCGGCTCAAGTCTCTCCAAGCTTGTAGAAATGGTGTCTGTTGATGATGTCTCTCCTTTGCAAGGCTCCACAGAGGCCACCCCTTTGCTACACAGGATGTGCCCTATATGATGTATAATAAATGACAATAAATTGCACACAAAGTTTTTGCATTTGTACATGACAATAAATGTTCCATCACTGTTTCTTGGCATTAAAATATTTATTATAATATATTAGAGCTATGTTTATAGCATAAACCTAGTTATGTTCTGCAAGAAATATGTGAGACTTCATGAGCGACTGGTCAGTGATGTTCCGCTAATTTTGTATTTCCTTTAGCTGCACTTCCTGTGAAGGTGTGAATGAAGTGAAGGGCTAAACTTGCAGTGTGTAATCTGTAGAGTGTGTTCATTATGATGAGAACCAGCTCTCAGTGAACCAGTTCGTCAGTGGTTTAGCTCTAATTCTCTCTTTGGATTAATGTGTGTGTTTGGGTCCTCAGTAAGAATGCAGGTGTGTTTTCTTCTCTTCCTCATACAGCTTCATGTCACTGAAGGTGAGTCGCTG
>JAAGKR010007032.1:0-20698 GCA_011419295.1 Clarias macrocephalus | reverse complement strand
AAAAAAACTAATAGCACCCAAACATTTACTCAAACACAGAAAATGTACAGAATACTACAGAGTAACTTCTTACGCATTATATGGTGAATAAATAGTTACCTGCACACAGAGCAGTAGGAGACAAACAGCAAGTTCAACAAAATGTTACAGCTCCACCCACAGCAGTTCTCCGTCGCTCTGCTGCAGACTGCTCAACCACAGTGGGAAACAGCGCCCCCAGAGTAACCAGTAGGAAGCGCAACCACTCAATCACATTAATGCAGGATTTACTTAGATATTTATATTTCTATAACATTTATCTCGTTACACATATACAGAGAAGTTTTCAACATATTGATCTCTATGGAATTAGAGCAAGATGTTTCAATGTATATACTGTATTATATATGTGAGAATATTTACATGAATTAACATTCATATACAGTCATATATAAGTATTAACATTAATTTACTGAATGGAATGAGTCGTTTAAAAGGAAAAATACTCAATGTTTGTGGAAGTTTACATTTTGGAGAGTAAAAGCAGCTGTTAGTCAGTGGTTAATAACACGGCAGTATTGATAAATGAGTAATAAATGACGTTCGTTTACAGCAACAACAATAAGAATTAAAATGACAATAAAACATCTCTTACAGCTTGCACGTATTTTTTCTCCCACTGAAACACGATGACATTTCAGTCTTCTCCTCTGTCCCTCAGAAACTGCTTTCCTCCCCACCTGTAGCTCACCAACGTGTCTTCACTCCTCTGAATTTACACACAAACCGTTTACCGACTGCAGACCAGGGGTCCGTTCTTCGTACGTCGCTAACTCAGTTAGCTGGATTTGATTGTTGTGGATTTGTCCTGATCTTGGATTGTTTCGTTCTTCGAAGCGAATCTCGCGCTTGCTGTCATAGCAACTTGTCCGTAAGCTTAAAGCTGCTCGGGAGCAGGTTTATTTCATGTAAATAGGATTTAGGCTGCACTCCTGGTGGGTTATGATTGGTTGAAATGGGGAGATCACATCTGATTGGTTAAAGAGCCTGACTGACTAACATGGACTAACTCACGTGGGTAAAAAAAGAATCTTGCATATATTTACGGATGGATGTATTTAAACATACATACAGTATCTGTATAAATGTGTGTGTGTCTGTGGTCATCATTCGTGTGTTAATCTCCGTGTGTGTCTAATAATATGTAACATTCTGTCCCCCGATTGCGTCTATATAAGTGGAGGTAATTTTCTCAAATCTGTCTCAGTCATGTCTTGTCCGTTTATGAGAGAGCAACCGGTTACTGAAGGTGTGAGGATTATACGCAGAGTTTTTCAAATTCCTCGTGTATTGTGTGATGGACAGGATCCTTCAGCACAGCATGACAATATACTTCTTACTATACTTGTCCTTGTACTTCACTTTTATACTGTAAACCCGATTAAGTTGGCAAAACTCAAAATATTTGAGGTAATAAGTTACTTTTTTTTAAGTAATGATGTTTCCAATTTTAAGTAAACAGAACTATCAATATTTGAATTTGTTGCAAATAAAGAGAATTCAATCCAGCGCGGGAATCGAACTCTGGTCTTTCGCATGGCAGGCGAGACACCAACCACTGAGCCACCAGAGCGCTTTAGATTCAAGTTGGTGGTGACAGTTACTGTTCCTTAGTTACTTGAAGATTACTTAAAATATAAAATTTGTTTAGTTAATTTTAAATGAATACAAATAGGATTTGAATATACAGGTTGGGCCATTGGATACACCTTAATAAAAATGGGATGGTTGGTGATGATATATACACACACACACACACACATACATATAACATGTAACACGGGCAGCACTCACGTATTTAATAATTATTTTTATTTTAAATTATCTTTATTAAAGTTTGAAATTCTCCATAACCCTCTAATAAAAGCTTTTGCTCCGCTTAAGAAAAAAAAATTGAGCTGCTCTTTTGCCATTTCGTCAACCAATCGCAGGGGTTGTGATCAGTGTTTCTACTGTCGATGCATGTCGCCTTTTAAACCAACGCACGAACGCGCAATAATCCTAGTCAACTCAATCCAGCGATACTAATCATCAATAACAGGAGTGCTCGAAGAACCGAATTAGCCGCATCGTAATTAGCACGATGATCTCATCTCGGATGTGTCAATTCATCTCGGATGTTTCAAGCGATGTACGATTGGCTGGTTCATATCACGTTACATCTGTGTCTGATACTGAAGTGATTTCGCTTCGTCCCGCCCTCACTCGCGCGCTTGTTTAAATGCGCCAATAATAAAGCGGTAATTAGAACATCTCCGCCTCCAGCTGCTGATCAGCAAATCAGAAACAAGATTCGAATGTTCCCGCCTCCAGCTTCTGATTGGCTGTGACAGTGACAGTTAACGCGGAGAGCTCACGGAGTTTTCGCTAACGTTTTTGGTATAAAAATAGCACCATAGTTATACATACAAGCAAAATATCAAAACGTAACTTAAAGCGCTGCTCTAAAACAGCTACAGAGCATATGAATATCAAAGTATTATAATATTAATATGATTTACCTCAAAATTACAAAGAAAAACATTAAATTTTTAGTATAGACATTAACCTTTATCTAATGAGTTTCATATTTAAATACAATGTATTATTGTAATTCTACATAAAGTTGTACGTAATTTACAAAAACAGAAAAAATACAGTAAAAATAAAATGGTATTTCTACTGTTAAAAAATGTGATTTTTTTTTTTCAGTATTAAAATAATCCTTAGAAAACAGTCAACTTAATAATTTACAAATAATGTCTGTAATTCTACAGAGATTTGTATGTAGTTTTTAAAAAAAGGAAAAGTACTATAAAATGTTAAAGTTATTTTCTGTAAAACTTGAGATTGTTGATATTTTTACACAATTTTGGCTCTCAAGTCCTCACACAGTTCTCTTTTCTTCTTTCTGTTGTCCATGCTTAGTGTGGCACACACAGACACACAATGCAAAGACTAAGTGAACATCTCTCCTTTTTATCTGCTTTCAGGTATGAGTTTTATATTGCCCACCTTGTTACTTGCCCCAGGTGAGTTCAATAATTTTGTCCAGCCTGTTTTTGGAGTTTTGTGTGACATTATGTCAAATTTGCTTTTTTCCTCCCTTTTTTGTTTTGTTCCAATACACACAAAGGGAATAAACATGTGTATAGCAAAACATGTGGTAATGCAGTACTTTTCTGTGAGAAATACTGGAAACATTTCAGGGGTGCCAAAAATTTTGGCCTTGACTGTAGACTACACATGTTACACATGATATACACATGTTTAAACAATGCTTTTATTCTAAGAGTCTTTTATTTCATATAGTTTATAACAAAAGGTTACTTACACACACATGGTATCCATTACGATGTAAATTAAAATAAAGGAGGTCATGATGTCCTGATAACGTCTGGAGGAATGTGTCAAATAAAAATAATAAAAAAATCTAGTAGGAAAAAAAGAGAATATATTTGAATACCAAAAGGTCATAGAGTAAATCTTAATTTTTATCATTCATTTAATTAAATAAAATAATTAGAGGTGAAAGTCACAATTCAACTGATTCAGGTTTTTTCTCTAAAACTACAAACTAACATTATTGTAACTCTTCTTTAATGAAGATTTTAATTGTATGTTTTACACAGTGTGTAATTCACCAACACCTAAACACACCCACTGATCTGTAATGAACAGTTTAATGAGCTGTGTGTGAACACACCCCTGGGCTACAGCTAACACCCGGGGAAACAAGGTGAGGTGGACAAGTCCATCACGTCCTTCCTCTGAGACACATGATGTCCTGACTGTGTCTTTCTGAACTGCTGGTCTCTCACTGTTAGGGGTGAGAGGGAGGGGCGACCTGTGTGACATCACAAATCACACCGACTGATGTGAGAGTCACCGTCTGATAGACACAACAAGGACATGAAGTCTACAAAGGAATCTGTGTTACAGTCAATCATTTATATGTTCAATATAAAACCAAAAATAAAGAAAATCATAAAACCTGTTTTTTCTCCGGATTAAAAAAAACATATAACTGCCTGTTTTTTATTTTACTTCTTTATTCATGTGTTGCATTTAATTTTATTAATTATAGTTTTATTTTTTTCCTGAAGAGTGATTTATTTGTGTGTTTGGCTGTCACAGGGGAACAGTAAATGCCTGACTGTGACAAGATTAAAGTTGAGGGGGTTGAGTTGGCCACGAGTTGGGCTCAGCCAGTTCCAGTAAAAGGAACTCTTAATGCTTTAGTATACCAAGACATTTTGGACAATTTTATGCTCCCAACTTTGTGGGAACAGTTTGGGGACGGCCCCTTCCACATTTTTAGATATACACTAGCTGTGCCTGTTTGTTGAATTGTTTGTTATGCACACTCATAAGTGTGTTTTTAAAAAGTGTACTAAAACAAACTAAAACTTTTGTTTCCACGAAGCCCGGAATGAAGATGAGATCACGTTTATTAATTAGATTTCACCTGCACGCTCATAAGCGCATATTAAAAATGTACAGCGTTTAATTTTGAGATGTGATTTTTTATTTGTAAAGGATGTTGAACGATTTTTTATGCTGAATCAGTTATTAGTTTAGCGTACGTCCAGCGCCATCTGTGGTAATAAATGTACACTATATTTTAATGATATAAGGACGTTTTCTATTAAATTTCGAAGTAGCTTAACTTCTCTTCCCTTTGGGCCGATTGTGATGAAACAAAGCCAATATGTTTCCTCAAGCTCGACCAGATACACCTGTGTAAACTGTATCATGCTGCGGTTAAATATTAGAATTGATTTGCAGGGTTTCTGGTTAGAGTTAGACCTAGGGAAAGTGTATTGTACAAAGATTATCATGGTGTCTTAACCCCAGTACCTTCAGTAAGATACCACTTACATGTATAATAACACAGGCGTGATGATGCTACCTCACTTTATCAAGGTGATTAGAAACAGCTTCACACAAAAACATTGCAAAATAAACCGATGTAATGGAAATATCACATTTTAATTATGTATTAATTTGTAATTGTGCCATGTAGACTATAGAAGCTTTAAACTTGTTTGCCGAAGCTTAGAAACACAAGGCCGAGAAAAGAACATAAATAACCTGATTGTAATTGTCCCTGAATAAATTATAAGGTCTGGACATCTGGTCTGGGTCAGATAAAGAGTTGTGCGTTTGAATGTAGGAACTTCATGTACGTGGCGTTGATTATGTTAGCAGAGAACTGTGTATCAAATGGGACAGAAGAGAGAAAGAGATCACCTTTCTCCATGATGCAATTGTTTGTGTGAGACTGGTCCTTCTGCAGAAGTTAAAATAAAACCTTTGTGACTTTGCTCTTACCCAGTGTATGAATTACTTGTCTTTATAATATTTACAGAATTTCCACCACAATACTTGGCGTAGTCGGCAGGATTCCGTGTTTGAGGAAGGCATTGGAGAATCCCGGGGAGGCATAAGCGCTGACGCCTTGAAGGCATTTTCACTTCATCTCGAACGCTTAATTGGCAATCAAGCGTGAGAGGACCATGGATTCACCATGTCGTCTCAACACCAGAATGAGAACTAAAATCGTGTGGTAAGGAAATTGTTTTTCTTTAAGTTGTCATTAATTGAGGAAGAAGTGCGCTTTCTCACAGTGACAGAGATAGATTTAGACTTGGATCTATCACATGGGTAAGGGGCCCGTGACTACCCAAAAGTGCATGGTGCACAGGTAACAGTCATGGGGACTGTGAGAGAGTGGGTACTGGTTTAGTCAGTTTATGAAAACTGGCCCTGCAGCGGACACGCTCAGTGTAATGACCTCCGGAGGTAAATCAAGTCAGTGTGCAAGGTGCACAGGTAACAGTCAAGGGGACTTTACTGAAAAACAGTCAAGGGGACTGTGAGAGTTCACTGTGAGGTAGTGGCATGCGTAAATTTGACAAGTAAAAATCATGGGTAACAGCAAACAAAACAAAAGATCTTGTGGAGTTCCTGTGGTAAAAATATAATCTAAATTATGTTTGAGAAATGTAGAATTCCAGGGAAAAAATAAATTAAGAAAAAAAAAAGGGGGAAATGTGAAATTATTAATAACTGAGCTGCTATTAATATGTGGATGTGTGAAGTATGTGTTAGGGACAGAAAAGCAATGCAGTTAGAGACTGTCAAATCTCACAATCTCTCCAGTGTGTTAAGACAGATCCTGACCTGGATGGCTGCCCACCTCGACGATGTCCACAACCTACTGCTCCTGACTGCCCTCAACCCCATCATACAGCGCATACAGAAACACCAGTCCTGACCTCACCTGTGTCATCATATCTCGGAGAAACAGAAGAAACAGAAGCTGAACAATCGACTCAGCAGTGAGCCCCAGAAGGACGAGGAACCGCTCAACTCTGGAAAAATGCTCATGGTCAGACTGGCACGAAAAACCCTCGTGCACAGACCATGGAGCTGGAGAACTGGAGCAGGTCAACAAATAGCTGTCAGACCCAAGACAGGTTGGAGGACATACATTGGGGACACTAAGGAATTTAGACTTCACATGAACTCAAAGGACTGCTCATGTCTAAACTGGGAACTGACTTTCACAAAACTCAGGCAACTGGCCTGAAGAAATATACATGATGCGAAATCCTATCTGGAATAAACATCATCAGGTGTGTGTGACGTGGATCACAGTGTTGTTTGCAAACTGACAGACGCCTTCCCAGTGAGAATGGACATGACAAACATATCTGCTTGAGGTTGAAGAAGCGAGGAAGAGAACATGATGGGAGAATGGCAGAAAAGATGAAGGAGCATGGGGAGGGGACTGAACTGAGGTGACGCAGCCTGAAGGGGAAGGTGAGTCAAAAAATTATTTTTCCTACTAACACTTCTTGCTCTGATCACAATGAAGAAAAGCGTGCTATCTTTTTCAATTATTCTTGTGTGGTTAATTATCTTAGAAACATCCACTGTAGGTATGATCATGAAGTATATCAGCAGAATGCCAACAACAGAACTGCAGCTCCATGAAAAAACAAAATTCATTTTGCAAGTCATTCAGTCATTAAAGCATGTGAATTTGACAATTTAGAGTGGCAGATTCCTGAACTCTGTGGGCACTTCAGGACATGCAGCTGAAGAAAGCTTCACAAAGCCAAGTGTGTTTTCCAGGTGTACATGATACATGTTGACTTTTTGCTCTCTTATTGTTGCCCAGTAAATCTATTGGGGTGAAATGTCATAGGTAAATTAGGTATAAAACTCTTGAGACTAAACCAGAGAAACTGTCACACAAGTGTCACACTAATGTTCCTTAATTACAGTAGGGACACCCATAATGTGGTATTGGTTTAAAGTAATAAGGATGAGTAAAGAAAAAAAAAAAGAATTGGGCCTTTAAGTGACATGTGGTATGAGTGAGAGTGATTGAGAATGAACCTCTTATCTGGCATTACATTACAGCCACAAATGAAAAAAAAAAGAGAAACAAATGCTGATGCAATGCTGTAAAATTATGTGGTAATGTATAAAATAACTGTATATATGACAGTACCTACAGCCACAGACCATTTTCTGTCCAGGCAGAAAATTAAATTATTAGCATGTGAAGCCTTTTCTTTTCTTTTTTTAATGACAGTTACGTTTATCATTACTGACTAAAGTGTATGGGCTAATGGCAAGTATGATATAGGTTTGATTAAGGGAACTGAACTGGCAGTGATCACCCCAAAATAAAATTTTAGGTCCTACAAACTCTATACAGTATCCCCTTCTACCTGAGTCTTTATCTGAAATAATTCCAGTGTGTAATTCTTTATTGAAAGTTGATGTCATAGTACACACCAGCAACTCCTTATTGTCCAGCAGAACAAGGTCATAAAGCAAACCATATCAAAGCTACAATTTGAAGATACAAGTCAAGTCTTTAGGTCAAATTGTTTAGGGACAAGATAAAACTTTGGATCCAGTACAGTAGTAGTCCAAAATATTCTAAAACATAAGAAAAATTTATGTCAAAGTAAAAAAAAAAAAAAAAAAATATATATATATATATATATATATATATATATATATATATATATATATATACACACAAGTGTTTTTACTGTAGAAAAGTTATTTTGATCAATGAAATCCTCGAGGCCCCAACGAGCTACACACTCATGGGAAGGGCCTACTGGCCCACAGTGCACTTAGCTGAACTCCGGAAGCAAGAATAATATTTCACTGAATTAAATTTGGCAATACTAACTAATTTAATATTGGGCATTCCAAATACTAAAAGGACTTTTACAAAAATTGTTGATGAAAAGAATGGTTGTATGATTTCAGTCTTGCTACAGAAGCATGAAAAGAAAAGAAAGATAGATAGATAGATAGATAAATAAATAAATAAATAAATAAGATCTGTATCTCACTTCTCAGCCAAATTTGATCCTGTAGCAACAGAATCACCCATGAGTTTATGTGCAGTACCAGAAACTGAGAAGGCAGGTGTAGAATAAAGATGTATAGTGGGTTACAGTAATTTGACATTTCTAGTTCCTCATGTCCTTTCAGTATCATTTATATAGAAAAGCATCACACTTATTTGCAGCAGAGTGGTGGTACAATGCTAAATTATAAACATCACTATGAAAAGATGTATAGTTTTAACCCTGTAACTCTTTTCCCTCCAGAAGAAGAGAACACCACTGTTACTTTGCCTACTGTTAAACAACTTTGTTCCCCTAGGACTGATCTATAGTAAGCACCACTACAGAATCCGGATATAAAATGAACGTGGATGGATCAACATTTTGTGATACAGAAACAGGTGCTAACAGGAGTTTGCCGTGGTGAGAGCACATGAAATTTTAAAGTGTAAATGTACAGTAATGCTCAACTAACAAATTAGATTCTGTTTCAGAAAAACAGATGCAGCAGCGAAGGCGAAGGCCAAACTTCCCCTTTCCTATAACCATAACATATGTGTGTGATGCTCTCACCTCCCACAGCTAACCTTGATGAGCTGCAGAGCACAGCCACTCCAGAAGAGAAAACACTCTAGAGAAAAGCAGGATGTGTTTTGGTACGACCCCAATCACAAGTCATGTCTTTTCTATGCTAAGTTGACACATGGGTGTCAAAAGGGGGAATGGGTGATAGAATGTGCATTTGTGTTACAAATAATATACTGTACTGTAGGTAAAGGAATTAAGATGAAGCTAGAGCACACAGAAAGTAAAAGGACATTGTGAAGATGAAATGTTGTGTTATTGTGCAAAACTCTCTGTGGTTTTATCTTAAGTACAGGCCCACTGAAAGTACTCTTAATACCACAAACAGACGTCAGGTAGTGGAAACAGAGATGTGGGTACACATGCCAGCCACTCCAAACATGTTCCAGAACCCAAGAGAAAACAGAGGTCAACAAGGGTGAGCAGTGAAGTGCTAGTAACCTCTCCTGTAAACCCCGACAGACCCTCAACTGCACGCAAAGTGTACGGGTCAGAAGAACCAACTAGAGTGACGGGAACATCGCAGAATTACGACTCTCCACTCAAATTCATCACAAGAACAAGCTCATAGTTGCATTTGAAGCCAACACGTGAGGAAATTGTAAGGTGTCATTGTAGCAGTAGCACAGAGTAACATATGGTGACATGAAAAAGTAGCAGCAACTAAAAGTTAAAAGTAAGTGTTGTAACTAATGACAGAATAGAAGACATGATGTAAATCTTTAGAAAATTGTGAAGTATATATAATTAAGTAGGTTGTCATAGAATGACAAAAGGGGGGAATGGAAATACACACACCGGGTAATTACTCACAGCGTGTGTGTCCAATGCATAGTGGACAGCAGGTGGCGATAGTGAACATGGAGATTCAATAATTTAATAATTAAAATAAAGTCTATGTTTGAACAGCTTTTCCATTTTGACAGAGAATGTAGACAGGGAAATAGCCCTAACACAGCAACCAGTGAAGGGAGTAAGCGGAGATAATGACGACAAGAATAACAACCTGACCTACAGAACGGCCACAAGAACGTACCAATGAGCAGAATATCTGATATACAACAATGTAAAAAAGACAATGAAAAAAAAAATCACATTACAGAATTTTTTAAAAACTGTATACAAATTTCTGTAAAATTAAGTCAATTGCTATTTTAAATATTATTGGTATTTATACTGTATTTTTCTGCTTTCTTAATTTATGTACAATATGTAAAATTGTAATTAAATGTGTAACTTATTAAATAAAGGTTAACTAAACTGAAAATGTCACATTTGACTTTGTAATTTTGAGCTAAATCATATTAGCTTTATATTCCTTTGACATGTTTAGCAGTTTATCTCCATGACATTTTAAAAGATGCTCCACAGGTCCGGCAGCAGAAGCTCCTCACTTGTATCAGGCTGTAGTGCAGCTTCATGCTTTCAGAGAAATGAATCGGAGAATGTAGGAGGCTGATCCTCAGTGCAGCACCATGAACACACTGTAAAACCCAAAATAAAGATACTTTCTGTTTTGATGAGATTTGTGATGAGGCTACATGATGTTCTCTAATAGACCTCGAATGTAAAGAAAATAAATATATGAAATCAGATCAGTTTCATAATTCACAAATTTTTTTTACACGATTCACAAATGTACTTCATGATGCACATAAATGTACGATTCACATAAACGATTCAGAAACATATCTTGTGATTACATTTATTTACAGACTGACAAACCTGCATTTACAAACAGCTCACTATCCATCAACATCTCTGCATGTGTGTTGTTTCAATAATCAATAAATAAATCAATTATCTAAATAATTGCCTAGACTTTGCCATTAGAATGGCCATTGTATTTGAATTAGAATTTGCCATTGTAAAATTAAAGATTTATTTTGTTTTGATGACATTTGTTATGAGGTTTCCATGATGTTAATCCCATATCAGTATTAATATAAAGATGTATAAAATCTGCTACTTCAGTGTTTTTAGATCTTTTTGTCAGATGTAACTCTGGTATACTGAAGTATAATTACAAACACTTCATACGGTAAGTGTCAAAGCCTTTTATTGACAATTACATTAAATTTATACAGAGTGTGAATATTTACAGAATTGATCCTTCTTTTATATACAGTGAATCAATGCTTGAGTTCGTTAGAGTACTCGGATTACTTTTTTTGATATAGCGAGTAATCTAACGCGTCAGGTCCGCCATTCAAGTCCTCAGTTACTTAGTTACTTTTTCAAAAATGTAATCCGTGAGCCAGACAGCAGTCATTCTCAATCCATTAGTGTGTGTGTGTGAGGAAGTCGTCCTACAAGCCCCGCCCCTGATAACCCGCCCCCCTGTTATTCCTGCTGTTATACCCCTATCTCACCTATGTGGTTTGACTATGCAAGGGCCGACCCGCCGAAACTCGCGGTGAATCTGATGAACCATACTTACGGCCACCGCACAAAACCGTGTAGGTGACATAGGGGTATTAGTAGTTAACAGATTATGGGCCAAACTTCACTGAGTGATGATGGTAGAATAATTATAAAGGTCTTGACTAAAACAACATGCATGAGGAAGCACAAAGGAGTTTACATTTTCTGCAATGGAAAAATACTCAAACTAGTTACTGTTATCAGAAAGTAACGCAGTAGTGTAACCGATTACTTTTTATAGACAGTAATTTTGTCATGTAATTAGTTAATTTAAAATGTAATGTCTCCCAACACTGCAGGCCATGGACCGAAATTTGAATGTTTTTTTCCCCCCAAGTCACTCACTCATCACTTTTACCCTCATGGTTACACTTAAGCGGAAAAGTCATTGTTCATCACCAAACTGTTCTTGGACGGTTGGGAGAAGTTGCTGTTCCTTATTCATGTGTTCTCATGCAGAATTGAGAGTGACACAGGACTGATGGGAGTCCTCACCTTTTCTTCTCTTAACAAGCTCTTTTCCAGATGCCCCACACAATCAAAGAACTGATTCATCAGAGAAATGTCTTCACCCCAGTCTTTGGCCGGGACAGAAGTGTCTTCTCTGCTGACCTTCTTGGTGAGCTCTTCTTCTAAAATGCACTTAATGTACTTTTACCCGCTTCGTGCCCCAAGACCCTGAATACAGGATGAAGAGGGCCAGACGATGAGTGAGAGTGAGTGAGTGACTTCACTATTAAAATTCATAGCGGACTGTCAGTGTCAGTACTCGGGGATTGTCTTTGTTTTCTCGTCTTCAGAAACCACCAAACAAAACCAGCAGGTATCACCAGGCCGGGAACAATGAGGATCAACAACCAATAACGAGGGACCTTTACTGTGACACCTGCAGAGACACAAATTCATTGTTGTACAGTAAATAGTTCACTCTCAATGAGATGACTTTATAAATGTTATTATAGATTTTAAACAGTCCTCTATTTACAAAGGTTTAGAGATATCTTAAGATACATAATGTTACTGAGAGAACAGGGAGAAAAAACACACACAGCTCACACACTGATGATCACATGATTTATGTGTAAATTTCTTTAAGTGTTTTTATTTTTATTTTTTTATCTCTCCCAGAATCACATAACTGTGTGTGATGTTTCCATCAGTGAGCTGTACAACACAACACGGTTTAATATTCACTCACCTGGTGAAGCTGGGTTTTTATCTGATCTCTCTTCGGTTCGTTCTTTAGAGGAAAAAGATAAATAAATTATATTAAATATCTGTGTTCTGAGTGTGTTGGTGATTTTTTCACATTATTTATTCTCACAAGTGTTTTGTTTTTAAACACACACTTCATTTCCTCCATGTGGTGTTTGTGGTTGATCTCGGTGTGTGAATGCAGGACTGAGTCTTGAATGTGTGTATAATATTCATTTCATTAATGAGTGAACACCTGTGTCTGATTAACACTCATCCTTTTCACACACACTGTCTCACAATTAAAAGAAAGACGAGCAGTGAGAGAGTGTTGTTCAGAGGAAAGAGGAGTCCTGTGTGTGTGATGAAACAGAAATGTAAAGAGTGTCAGGTGTTGTGTGTTCTCCTGACTCACTGTAACACACACACACACACACACACACGACATTCATAATTATTTGTTCAGTTCAATAAGTTTTCATTTATTAGGATTAAAATCACTGACATTTTCGTTAAACTGTCTGAACTGTTTTGTTACACAGTGAACTTAGTGCCTTTACAAACATTTCTGAATTCTAACTTTACTCTCTAAAGCTGCTGGTGTGTTTGTGTGTTCTACTGAGACTCACCATGGACTGTGAGTTTAACACGACTGATTTCTTCTTTTTTGTGAGAGAGATCTCTCTTGGTGCGCGTCACTGCCAGGTAGCTGGTGTAGTCTCCTGTATCAGTCAGTCTCAGATTGTGTAACACCAGTGAACAGTTCCCCTTACGCAGCTCCTCCACAGGAACGTCCACACGACCCTCATATCCCTCACCCTGATACGACTCCTCACCCAGTCGCTCAAACACAGTCTTGTATTGAGTCTTGAATTTAATTTTCCACTTAATATGCGGTGATTCAGTGTCTACACTCGTCAGTTCACACGGCAGGACGGTTGTAGAACCCACTGGGCCAGATACACTGATCTCAGGTACTGCAGAGAGGAGGCCTGAGACACGGGAGATTATAATATAGATTATTTTTAGTACATGTTTAAACAATGCTTTTATATTATGAGTCTTATGTTTCATCTAGTTTATACAAAAAAAGTACTTACACACACACCCGGTGCTCAATATGATGTAGAGGGAAATAAAGGAGGTCATGATGTCCTGATAACATCTGGAGGAGTGTGTGTAAAATGTCTAAAAAAAAAAATAAATAAAAATAAATAAATAAATACAGCTGTGAAAAAAAGATTATATTTGTGAGGTGAAAAATCACAATTCAACTGATTCAGAGTTCAGATTTATTTTTCTAAAACCAATCCATTGAGACACATGATGTCCTGACGGTGTCTTTCTGAACACACCCCTGGGCTACAGCTAACACCCGGGGAAACGACGTGAGGTGGACAAGTCCATCACGTCCTTCCTCTGAGACACATGATGTCCTGACTGTGTCTTTCTGAACTGCTGGTCTCACACTGTTAGGGGTGAGGGGGAGGGGCAAACTGTGTGACATCACAAATCACGCCGACTGATGTAAGAGTCACCGTCTGATAGACACAAGGAAATGAAGTCTACAAAGAAATCTGTGTTACATTCATTCATGAATATGTTCAATATAAAACCAAAAATCAAGAAAATGAAAACCTTTTTTTTCAGTATTTGTTAAAAAAAAAAAAAAAAAAAAAACCGGTGAAAATCAAAAACAGAACTGCTCGCTTTGCGATTTTACTTCGTTCTTTATGTGTTGCATTTAATTTTATTAATTATAGTTTTATTTTTTCCTGAAGAGTGATATCCATGTCATTTAAGTAAATTAAAAGTGTATCCCTCTGAGAGACTGCATTTAATGGGGCTTTCACACGTTTATCCCCAAAAGCAGAAATCGAGCTTCCACAAGATCAACACAAACACAACAACTAAACTTCATGACTAACAGACACACACAAGTTCCCTGTATCACTGTATGATTATAATCTCTATTATATGGGGAAAACTTTTTATAATAATCTTAAAAAATTTACATACTTTTATTAATATTATTATTCTAAGTGACATTTCAAATGGCTGATCAATAATGAAACTGAGTTCTATCAGTTCACAGTAATGTCCTCACAGTGCCTGACTTATGAACGAGTTCTGTTCTGGGAGAGATGAATAAAGTCATGTTAGTGTAAATCAACACCAGGTCCACAGTGTCTAACACATTACACTACATATAGAAATATAACCACTGATAAGATGGATAGAGCATGCTAATCAGCATCACCTTGTCTAATCTTTTAATAAAATCTTTTCTGTCAATCATCCTCCTTTAAAACATAAATACATAAAATCTAATTTAAACAAATATATAATAATTTTATATAGAGTTTATATGAAGTTACATCACTGTAACTAGATGCTAAAAATACATATTTAAGGTTATTGTAGCCAATTTATTACTTATTATAGTAAAAAAATAAACAAGTACAGTTAATCAAAAATACATATTTATTGTTTAAGTAGTAAACAACTGTTTTAAAGTATAATAATAAAACCTTTCATATTTTATACTGTAAGATGTGTAGAGATGTATAGAGATAACTCACCTAGTGACACTGTGACAGAATACTGTAATATTGTAATGACTGCATAGAACAGAGATCACATTCTGTAAATAATAATAATTATTATTCTATTATAATGAGTCTGAGGTGTATTATTCATATTTCTCTACAGGTGGTAGGTTGTGTAACACTGTAGCGCGGACACGTAACGGTTTTGGTTGCGCATTAAACTCTCGCGAGACTGCGCGTGAATTAGCTGACTGACCTCGTTTTAAGAAAGCCCGGGAAAATACCGCGCGCGCGTGTGTGACTTGGTGTTTCCTGCACGCCTGACCGGAGGCTGGTTTGGATTATAAACTTGTTATCTCGATAATGATCTCCCCGAAATCAGGATTATTCTCCACCAGGACAGACTCTCTCATCATCATGCTCCCGGACTGATTCACTGAAACCGGTGAGGCGACCACACACACACACACACACACACACACACTATACCGGACTTTAGACATTTTATACATTTCACTTACACACTGAAAATATTGTATATAATTGTAAATATTGTTATCTGGTGCACTGCAATGTCTGTTTCTGTACAATACATGTTTGTGGTTGTTTTATTGGCTGTTTGTTTCTTTCTTTTTCTTCGAGTTTTATTAACAACGGATCTCGAGATAAAAGTTACGCAAATAGTAAATCTCTGATTAATTGTTTAACCCGAGCGTTACAACACGTTTAATGAGACGGTTTTTACTGAATCATCTATAAAACACAGTATAAAATGTCAGGACTGCATCACACACACACACAGATTAATCAAATAATCATCTCTTACTTTAATATAAAATACATTCTACGAGAATGAATCACTTTAATAATGTTTATAAACCTCCCTGCATGAGGCTAATTAGTAACACATACTACACTGAATGGGTTTGGTTCTAACTCTCCTAACCGCGGTGAAGTTTTATTTTTGAGCTCCGGCTTCCAGATTCTGATTTGCGGCGGACATTCTCTAACAAACTCCGCTAAAAGCGCCTCGCCTACTGCGGGAGTTAGGGACCGTCTGTAAATTACTGTCCGACTGAAACACGGGTAATATTCATATCATAAATAAAGAATTGAATAAATGTTGATACTCTTAGTGTCAATGTAATGCATCGTTGTGTATAAAGACTGCTCATTTTGTCAATGTCCAGAAAGTTACTGAAATAAAAGTATGAATATTTCTACACAAAATTATGAATAAATATACAAAGTCCTAATATTTAATATAAAAGGTTGTGCCCTCTGCAGAACAGGTGGCCATACATTTTAGGATTTTGAGCCAGTAAGTCACATGATCTGGAAGATATTGAAGAAAAAAAACACTAAAATTTATATAAAATATATCAATGAATATGCAAAGTCTTTATAGACCACCATGCATCACATTGACATGAACAGTAATATTTATTCATTTATTACTTTATAATATTATTCGTATTTTCAGACAGTAATTTATAGACGGTCCCTAACTCGCGCGTGGGCGGGGTGTTGTAAGTGAATCTCCGCCACAAATCGGAAGCCGGAGTGTGAATATACAACATCACCGCGGTACTCGCTTATGCTAACAAGCTAACCGCTAACGCACTAGTTGCTAGTAGACTAATCGCTAACAGCGTTTGCTAACAAGTGTAACACTAACCAGTCGTTAAACTGTAGAAAAAACACATTAAAACGTTAAAAGTACTACTAAATAAATTAACAGGATCTAAACTGATAAAATAGACCAAAATCATATCACCAGCTGATAACACTAGCTCACCTGTAAACACTCTCCGGTAAGATCGCGGACAAAACTTCATATTCTTACTCTCGTTGAGGAGTACGACAGCGTGACATACAGATGAATGAATCCTTTATATGAATCACGAATCATTCTCTTCATTTACTCGGATCAGTTGAGTCCTAAGTTATCTTGTTGCTAACAAAACGAATACAAAGTGAAAATCACACCATTCCGTTGTTCTGAGTAGTTGTTAGATAGTAACTGTAGGAAGCAATAGCTGAGTTGTTTATAAACTTCCTGCATGGAGAGAGTCTCAAAATCACAGGTACCGACTCATCTGATTCATTTGAACCGCCCAGTGTGAAGATTCAGGAGTCCAAGGATTCGGTGGATTCTGAGGAGTCATTGATCGCCCTCTAGTGGAGGACCATGGGTAAAATAGACAGAATCCGTATCACAACAAACTGCACCTGTTTCACTTTTACAATATTGTGATTGGACGCAGTGCTCTATAATCTGATTTAATTTACACCAAACATATTTGTTACATGTTGGTTTGGTGTAGATGTGTATTCTGACAAACTGGGGGGGGGAATTCAGCCCTGTTTCCAACTACAGAATACAATTTCACCAGAATGGTAATATTTTGTGTGTGACGCTTTAGCTCTGTGATTATAGTGGCCGTACTACAATGGATGGAAGCCTAAATTTGATTTCTGGCTTTACTACCTTAGCTTTTTTTTAACATGCTCAGAAACTCCTGAAAATCGGCACACAGGTTGGAATCTGCTTCTATTAGGACGCCTGCGAGTCTTCACAGGGGATTTCGCTGCACAGCTCATACACACTTGCACGTAGAGCTGGACGATATGCCCTATAAATTAAATCTCGACTTTTTAAAAAGACCAAATTCGATTTTCCATTTTTAAAATATTTTTTTTGCTTAAAAAAACAGACAGTATAGGTTTTTTTTATTATTTACATAAGCAAAACGATATAACCAAACATTACCTGCTTATGTGGATTAAAAGTATATATATTAAATCACTTAAACAATTTTGCAAACCACATGCAACTTACATGCTGAATAGAATAAAACAGGTGCCTGGCAGCATTTTTGTTTAAAACTGTGTATCTGGGCATAATGTCTTTAGTGATATAACACGACACAACATCAGTAATATCTTTCCATCGAGGCTCTTATCATGTGGGACACAGTGTGGAAATGTGCTCACTGTTTTCTCCTGGCTTTAGTCGGTGTTTTCGCGCTGCCGCTTGTCTTGTTTATCTCGCAGCGGCAAACACGACGCCGATTCAACAGTGTGTCTCTGTTTGAGGTGCGCGAGGAAATTAGTTGTGCTCGAGTAAATTAGCTTCTTTTAGTCGGCTTGTTCAATGTGTAAAGTTGCGAACCCGAATAATTTCCATACGACTGAAGAAACGGCGCCTCTGTTGGACACGAGCTCTTTGGTTTCATCAGCGCGCGCTGCCATGTTGTATCTCGTATTTCCCACGTGTGAGTCACAGAGGGGGCGTGGCAGAACTACAGCGGTGCCGTACCAAAGTGAAACTGTAAAATCAATTTAAAACTCTCACAAGTGGGCGGTTAAGTAGGCACGACATCATGTGGTCGGACAATCTCGCCTCTTAATTATTCTGCCATTAGTGCAATTACAATTTATCTGATATTTTAATGAAAAATCGCGATACCTCGATTTAGGAAAAAAATTAAATCGCCTTAAAACGTAAATTCGAATTAATCGAAAAACTCGCCCAGCCCTACTTGCACGTGTACACTTCAAACTCAATACACTTCTAGAGCTCACTGCTACAAATCCGTGGGATTCAGCAGATCAGTTGGACTCCTAGTGTGTAGGGGGGGGGGGATGACAGTGAGAGCATTGGTTGAAGATTGTTTTTAATGTCTTTTATTGGATTACATATTCTATATGTCTTTTTCTTGTCTTCTTTTGGTTCTTTAAGTATTACGTCTTTAATGGTCGAGGTATTTGAGACATTACAAAGAGGAACGCAATCTTTTTGCAGTGTAAACAAACTGATTAAAATTTTATTATTGCAAGAGGCTCCTTCCATTGAAGGTGATTTCAAGGTTTTGCAGATCACATTGGGGAAATACTATTTATTTTAGTCATGGGTCCAATCATTCTGCTGGATGTTGTTTCCTTCTGCATAAATTCAATGGTAAAATTCTAGAGCATCTAACTTCAGATATTGGCATGTGGATATTGGATTAATTGAATAAATGTGGTTAAATTGGATAGTTCTGTTTTTATTATAGGCAATGTGTATGGCTTTGATTTTAACCCTTTAAATAAAGACTTGATTAGGGATATTACTAGTAAGATTAAAACTTTACAGTCAAAATACCAGAGTTCTTATATTGCATTATGTGGTGACTTATGCCCAGATTAATCTATAGATCGTTTTCCACCGAGAGTCCACAGGTTCACAGTCTTAACATTATTTCTGTTTTCTCTGATCTCTCGTTTTAAACCAGACATTAAAGACTATACTTGGTGCGATAAAGGACAATCTCTAAGATCGATTTTTTTTCTTGTACAGCTCTACAGTTTGTCACTGATATATGTCACATCTGTGCCCCTTTATTTGATCATAAAGTCATTATTTTAAAGTTAAAATCTTCTCAGGATTCTAAAGGTGGAAGAGGATATTTAAAATTTAACAATCAGCTTCATGAAGATGAAACTTTCAATACTACAGTACAGAAAATGGCTAAAGAACTGTTTGTGAAAGAGAAAAAAAATGATAAATCCAAATGGAAATGTAAATATTTAAGGAATTATTCTTAATGTGGGAGCCCCCTAATGACAGGGAGGAATTGGGCACGACTAAATTGGGGAGAAAATCGGGGAAAAATACACACAAAAAAAAGGAAGGTGTTCCTTAAAGATTCATGAATCAATGGATTCATCACTACGAGCCTGAGAGTAAATGGCAGAGTACGGAACAGAAACATCCTCAATCACCGACCGAGAAACAGTTAAAAAAAAGTCAACCATCAGCTGGAAAATCCATAATCGCTTACAGTTTTCTGGGATTCTCAAGGGCCAGAAGTATAGGAACATTATCGGGAAAAACGTTCAACAATCAACAGCTGCATAACAATGAACATCTGCACACTTCTGCGCTCTGCAAAATACTCTGTTTCGAGGTGTTAAAGCGTCCTCCCTATAGTCCTGATCTCACTACATCAGACTTTCACCTGTTTGGTTCTCTGAAAGCAGCCCTACGAGGAAGAAGACTCACTTCTGAATTTGTGACTCGCAGCTCAGCTTAAAACATGTTTTAATGCGGCAAGACGAACGCTTGTTGACAGATGGATGTCACAACATTTATTTCAGACCAATGTCACATTAATGTCTTTCTAGGATTTTGTATTCATGATGGGTGTTAGGTTTTAATGAAGAGGTAGCGTGTCCGAACCAAGTTTTAAGCCAAGGGTAGAAGAGTTTAGCTTGATGTGTCCGCTGCACCTTGATACACTTACCGGTCTGGGCCCGATCGACTGGGAGAGACAAACACACACACACACGGGCATGATGTCTGAAGATCTCTAGTTTATTCTTAGCAAGGAGAGCAGATTTAAACGTTGCTACGTCCTGAACATCAAAAGAACCAGTCATTCACATGTCATTGATCGAGAGAGCCGGAGACAGACAGGAGAGAGGAAACACATTTACATTCTCCTGATTAAACTAAAGGGTTCTAGCAGACAAGAGCCATGTGGATGTATATTC
>JAAGKR010007031.1:0-39276 GCA_011419295.1 Clarias macrocephalus | reverse complement strand
GACAGACACACACACAGACAGACAGACACACACACAGACAGACAGACACACACACAGACAGACAGACACACACACACACAGACAGACACACACACACAGACAGACAGACACACACAGACAGACAGACACAGACAGACAGACACAGACAGACACACACAGACAGACACACACACAGACAGACACACACACAGACAGACACACACACAGACAGACAGACACACACACAGACAGACACACACACAGACAGACAGACACACACACACACAGACACACACACAGACACACACACAGACACACACACACACACACACACACACACACACACACACACCTCCTACTATATTGAGATGTTTGATTTATTTTCTTGTGTGCATAATTACTTGCACTCATGCTTTGTAAAATGAACAATAGTTCCACATGTACTGTACCTTTACTTCATTAAGTGAATCAGTCATTGAGTGCAAAAGTTTGCATACCCATGAATGCAATTTTTTTAATGAATGCATTTAGTATGGACGGTTACGGACATTAAATTCTATCAGTATATTAAGATCTCAATAGGAAAAAATATTCCTTCTCTCTTTCCGAATGTGATATAGATATTCTTCAATAGCGTACTGTATCTGCCCAATGGTTTTAATCTATGGATCATTTTTGTTATGTTTTCCTACTCTTTACACTTTGAAACTGTGGGGGAGGCAAACTTTTGCATTCCGCTCCATATAAACTGAATGTGTGCTTTTGTTCATGTTTGTTGGCTTCATGTTCTCATTTGTGTTTCCCCCTGTTCATTCTCCCCTCACTAAATGTGAATGGTATTATATATTGCTCATCCCTTTATTTATTTTTTTTATACATAGCCCTATATATTTGTTGTAAATTGATAATTCAATTTACAATTGAAAATCAAACTCAAATCTGCAGAATCTGATCCGACATGCATTTTAACAGTAAGATACAGGAATTAAATACATGCTTCCTTCAAAGGTACAAATGTAATCGGGATTTTAAAAAAATGTCCAACTGACTTTATACAATCACTTAATGCACTAAAATGTTTTCATGCCAAACAAAGGAATTGTTTTGTAGTTCTGTTGTACAACACGCTTGAAAATGTGGTAAATAAATGCAATTGAATTTCAGGCTACTTTGATCTTACAAGCATTATTGAGATGGTGTGGTGGGGTGGGGTGGGGTGTGGTGTGGTGTGGTGTGGGATGTGGCAAAACAATTTCCATCCGTGTTCCTATAACATGCAAGTGGTGCAATGTTAATGATTGTGTGAACAGTTCCTATAGACAGGTGCACATTGAGAAAAAAAAAACATAATCTAGTTGTGGTTGATGTATATCCCTAGAATGATCCCTAGAATCACTTATTTATTATTGTGGTGCTGGATTGCTTTGAGTACACAAAACGTGGTTCATTATGGTTAATGTATCCTTATTTCCTGGTTAGCACTGTGATTGATTCCCGCCTGTGTGTGTGGAGTGTGCATGTTCTCCCCGTGCTTGGTGGGTTCTCTCCGGGTCCTCTAGTTTCCTCCCACAGTTCAAAGTCATGCAGATTAGGCTGATATGGTGTTAAAATTGCCCCTAGTGTGTGCTGTGTGCATGAGTGCCCTGTGATGGATTGGCACCCTGTGCAGGGTTTAGTATTAATTATAGTTATCTGATGAATTTTTTTTTTTTTGCAAATGTTAAAATTATTACTAAGAGTTAGCACCTTAAAAACAATGGAAAAAGTGTCAACTTCCATACAATAATCTTTCAGCAGAGCGCCTTTTTGGCATCATAAAGCTATTTCATTGTGGTTGAGTCCTGCAGTTCTCACTGATGTTGGGGAAATCTCCACCACTGAATCAGTGTGTGACTCACACCAGCGGCGTCATGAGACCGGTCTGACCCCAGGGTCCAGTATGTACTCATCTCCGCTGTAGGTGCTGTTGCAGAATTTCCGCTCCTGTTGTTCAGAGATGAGCTTGTGGGCGCCTGAACACATTTTATTATTATTATTATTTTTTTTTTTCTGAAAACATGTAGGATCAAGTGAAAAAGAATTAAGATTGTTTTCCTCAAGATTGTTTTTACCTCCTCTCAGAAAGCTTTGTGTCATATTCAGTGATTTTACAGCAGCAAAACTGACCCAAAAGCCTGCTCTTAGTACTGTTGTCATTACTCAAGAGTTACACACTCAGACTACGGTATGTGTTAATTATCAGAAGTTATTACTAAACTGTGGCAGTTTCAAATTTTCTCTTTTACCTTTCACAAGATCTTCTTTTATAGTGTTTAAAAAGTAACATTAAAAAGAATATTATTATTATTATTGTTAATATAATATAATATATAATAATTATATAATAATAATATTTTCTTGCCACTTTTGTACTCTATGTTGAGGCCATGTGTTATTCCCCAACACACCAGCAGGTGGCTCCAATACAAGCTGAATGTAATGTATAAACAAACAGGTTTATCACAGACCTCTCTAAGTATTCATTGTGTTTCATTGGATATTAGTGCATTGCTTTTCATGTGTCTTACTATAAACATGAATAGTGTATTATAGATACTTAGTTGTTTCTATTTGTGAGGATTTTTGTCTGCTCAGATATTATTTATTCCTAAATGATCATGTTCACACTAGATGTAATAAGGGTTCTTTTTTGTTTTGGCCCAATATTAACAACATGGGTAACATATATTAGTGCATCCAGAAAGTATTCGCCGCTCTTCCCTTTTTCTACATTTTATGTTACAGCCTTATTCCAAAATGGGTTAAAATTCATTATTTTCTTCAAAATTCTACAAACAATACCCCATAACAACAATGTGAAAGACGTTTGTTTGAAACCATTGCAAATTTATTATTATTAAAAAAAAAAAAAAAAAAGGAAACAAATCACATGTACAGTACATAAGTATTCACAGCCTTCGCCATGATACTCAAAATTTAGCTCAGGTGCATCCTGTTTCCACTGATCATCCTGGAGATGTTTCTACAACTTTGGTGAATGGTGAATGGTGAATGCAGTTGATTGGACATGATTTGGAAAGACACACATCTGTCTATATAACGTCCCACAGTTAACAGTGCACAAACCAAGCCACAAGTCCAAGAAAGGTTTTTCGTCTTCCGAGACAGATTTGGGGAAGGGTACGGAAAATCACATCCATAAATGGAAGAAGTTTGCAAGCACCAGGACTTTTCCTGGAGCGCCTGTCTGGCCAAAGTGAGCAACTGGGAGAGAGGACCAAAAGTTTGAAAGAGCTCTAGTGACTCTCTGTGGAGGAGAACCTTCCAGAATATATATATATATTTTTTTTTTCTTTCTTTATTTATTTATATAAAGATTTCAAACAAACTTTATTGTTGGTAGAATTTTTAAGAAAAATAATGAATGTGTGTGTGTGCAGAACAGCACCGGTGAGGCGAAATGCTGTACAGTACAAGACATCTCTTTAGTTCTGCGTGAACTGATGACTGAGAAAAGCATGCTTGTTTTCCGCCTGCTTGCTACCATTTATACTAAGATACAAAAGGTGTGCACATTTCTTTTGATTGATTGTGCTGAATAATGCTGCCCTGTGCACACAGGTCGTCCATCCTTACACTACTAATGATTGAACACATTAACATCTCGGACATAAAACAGCACAAGGAGATCACATGACAACAACCAGCATACAGTAGTGTAAATGGAGCTCAATGAAATGTTCTGATGCCTCATTAAAGATTGCTTTAATACTAAGTAGGCTGTTCATTTCAGTAACAGAATCGGTATTGATGAAAACACACAAAACAAAAAAACAGTAAAGAACCTTTGAGAAACCCTCAGGGTACCCTGAGGATTATTAATGTGGATCACGACCCAGAGCCTCTTCCTCCTCGCCGGGAATTAGGGCTGCACCATTCTTGCCAAAATGTGAATCATGATTCTTCTACATGGGAACTGAGATCACGATTGTGGCACACGATTCTTCAACCAAAGTATAAATATAATTTTCCTTATTTTAGAACCTTTAAAATGAAGGACTTAAAAGCTGTTGAACATTAACAGAACATTTAATAATAATATATGAAATATAATATTTTTGGCCAACTACTGAACATCATCGCATTATATCATAAGACCACTATATATTATTATTATTATTATTTTTATTAACATAAGGTAAATGTCATGGAGTTTGTTAGGTAGTTTGAATGGAAAAAAAACATACTTTACAGTATTGAATATATCGTCTCATATTCTCAGAGTCTCTGTGCAACAGCCAGAATCAACACCTCAGGTTTAATGAACTAATACAGTAAGTTAAATCCTAATATGATTTGTACAAACAGTTCAGACAGTAATATACATTTTTGCTTTCGCTTTGTGTGCTTTTGTGTGTGTGTGTGTGTGACATTTACCTTCTGCTGACAAAATTTATACGGATATAAACTAACACATCATTAGAAAAGTATATAATGGTTTGACACACGTGCGTCGAGGATACACAGAGAGCATGTAAAGAAGTCGAACAGAAACCGATCATCAGTTCAGTGAGTGACGATCAGACGGCCACCCTCTCGAAAGCTTCTGATTGGCTGGTATTGTCCGTCCTCTAGCCTCTGATTGGCTGGAATATCACAGCGTTCTGATACTGAGCGCGCACAGCAGAACGAATGGAATTACAATTTAAAAGAGATTAGTGTGAACGTTTAAGCGAGCAAAAATATAATTTCAGCACAAAACAGTAGTTTTACGTTCAGGTCTTTGATACGAAAATAACGACATACTATTCCAACTCTCCCAACTTTGTGAGAACAGTTTGGGGACCGCGCACGAGGCCTTCTCGTCCAACATCAGTGACTGACCGAACAATTCGAACCCGTTTGCAGTTTGGTCTGATAGAAAAACGAACAAGTCATGTTGAACAGCTTGAAAATCTCTAATACGATGGGAAAAAAATAATTTGATCTAGCTACAGTGCTAATTTACAGTACAAACATCCACAAGGACATTTTTGATCGTTTAGAAGCATTAACACCATATACACATTCTTTTATTTACTTAACATTTTGTGTAGAAAGAAGAAAAAAGCATTCATAAAGATTTGACTGGAATTTACATACTGTACAATGTCAACATTATAACATTGACTATCATCACACACAATCAAGTACTCGCATCATCTAAAATAAAGCACTGAAATCTCAAGACTCAAGCTCATCTGTTTAATCTCTTGGACAGGAGTTGATAGAAAAATGTGACCTTTATAAAAATTTTATTCACTTCCTCAGGAACATCATTACTATATTAACACTACAGTGTGTTTCTGGTCGATTTAAACAGCCTTCGTGTCGGCTTCTTTGGCATCTGTTTATCTTGTGCTTATTTCAGCTTAACATTTGATCTACACCTCGTCATTTCACTGATTTTTTTATGATTAAAGTGTTGATTTTTTAAAATTATTTTTATTGAGAGATACCGTGTTTGAACCATAGCTGACGACATGTACATATTTTTATCTTCATTATTTAAAAATTAGTGTAATCAATTTCCTGGAAAATCCTTGCATGAAACATTTTTCAAAATTTTTTCGTCATGACATCACGTTTCATTCCTTCATTAATATTCAGGAAGCATTTTTATCCCGAGGTCTCAGTGGATGCGGGGCCTATCCCAGGAACGCTGGGCGTTATGTCAGAATGCTGTATAGAATGCCGGTCCATCACAGGACGCCATGCATGCACTCGCTCATTTATTAGTGCAATTTAAGATTAAATTAACTCCTTCTTGCATTTTCCTGGGGGGTGGGGATGGAACTCGGAGAAAAGTAAAAATCCATGCAGATGTTAAGGAGACTCCAAGGACCCCTGAGCTGCGAGGTGGCAACACTACAACTACCGCTGCATTACCGTGCTGCTCTCCAGTGTTTCAGTCATAACTCAGATTATTTATATATTCCTAAACAATAATCAACAGAAACTTATTAGAGGCAAATAATTTACATTTTACATTAATTTGTGAGAAATCACAACAGCTTCTTTGGTGAAAGAAAAAAGTCCAAAATCTCAACCCCATATCAGCAGTGCTATCACTTCAAAGCAAAGTCTGTCCTCTTTTGTGACTTCCATCACTAAACAATGAACAAATAACCTGATTTCAGTTATTAAGTGTTAAGTGTCCTTCATTCGTGTTCCCAGCCCGAGGCCTGATCAGTCTTTTTTTTTTTTTCTTCGAGCTGGGTTTTAGACATGGCGTCATTTGATGCGATTGCGTACTAGCGAGGACTCGTCTGTTAGTTCTCCGTCCCGTCCACGGTGCCTGCACGGCACAACCATCAGTACCAGGAGGATGAGCAGTACCAGGGCACACAGTGCCATCAGGGAGTAGGCTACGACCCACATTAAAGGCTCCTTGAGTCGAAAGCCGTCCGCACAGCCTGATGCCACACCATCAGCTAGGAACGGTCCGCTTATCTCCGCCACAGGAAAGCCGTTACTTTCTAGAGGTGTCGGAACAGTGTGAAAAAAAAAATTATAATGAAATAAATTAGTGTTGGCACTTTAAATTCTTTAGATTTTTTTTTACAATTATGGCTTGTTAAAATTGTCAGTGCATGAATTAGCATAGCACTATGAGCTACAAAAATTTTACATGTATTTGAAGGATTTGTTACAGATTCTGCTGTATTTCTCTCCCTAATATGAAGAGCCAGGACAATAGTATAGGAAGGTAATTTAATAGAACAAATGAGACAATAAACCCAAATTTATGTCTGTTTCAACTACCTTATGCTAGTCACTATCTTTTTAGCCTGATCAGTTAAGTTCCTGAGCTACCATTGCACAGGATTAGAGAACACATTGAGCAAACAAATGGATTTTTTCACCTATTTTTATTTTTAGTATTTTTAATCACCTGTTGCAACTTTAGCTCAGCTACAAGCTAATATGTTCAAGAATTATTCACCCAACATTGCTGTATATTGCTGTATACAAATCAGATACTCCAGGGAAAACAGCACACTTCTTAATACCTAGCAGTTACCATAATGGTGAGAGAAAGTGTTTGTCCTTACGGGCGCAAGTGCTCATGCCGAAACCGACCCGCTTCTGGGTGCGATCGAACGCCACATAGAAACCTTCCATGACCGTTGCTCCGATCACCAGCCCGTTCGTGGAGGAGGAGATACCGAATCGGAAACAGTCCAGTGTGCCGTCCATGTCTGCCATCAGTTGGATGTAGAGCTGCAGACAGACAAAACCTTCTTTCCAAACCACAATAAACAAAGTACATGAAGTACAGTTACAGTCAGAAGTTTAAATACACTTATCATGGACATGAACTTTATGCAATATTGGGCTTTTGTTGATTTCTCTGAACTGGACTTTTTTGATTATACAGAATAGCATCTTTAATAGAATACAATATGGAATACATGATTAATGGCTTGTGTAAATCTACAATCCTCTAATTAATGTATTCATGTTAAAACAACTGTAGATTCCACTCTCATTTTAAACAATGGACATAATACAAGGTTATCTACCAACATGAGTTGAGAGGAAACTGGTTCAGATGGTCAGGGATAATCCACAAACCACAAATGCACACCCCTGCCATGAACTGGAAACTGCTGGAATACCAGTGTCACGGTCTACAGTCAAGTGAGGTTTAAATCACCATGTACTGAACGGCTGCCGTCCAAGAAAAATGCCTTTGATGCAAAATCTATGCCTTCAAACTCGACTAAAGTATACATTGACAACAAAAAAAGGAATGTTTTGACCAGAGAAATACGTTTGGAGAAATAAAGGAGAAGCATTCAACCCCAGGAATGCTGTAGCAACTTGTTCATGGTGATGGTAGCATCATACTTTGGTGCTGTTTTGCTGCCGGTGGAGTTGCAGAGACAATGAAACTATAACCTCAAATCATTAATCTATCCTTCCTTCCATCTTTCACTGCTAATCCAAAATCGTGTCGCGGGGGCAGGGAACTCTAAATGCTTATATCTTGTCCTTTCGGTTATGACCCAATGCTCTTGACCAATGCTCATAACCATTGGTGTGGGAGGAAGGAAGAACGTTTGGTAGATTGAGAGCTTTGCCTTTTGTCTCAACTCTCTTTTTGACTGCAATACCTCCCCCGCTGCTCTTATTCTCCGGCCAACCTCACGTTCCACAGTGCAATCACTCGCTCACTTGGGGTAGCCACTCACTACCTACCTGGAGTAGACAATCCATTGGTTTTCTGCTGAGAACCATGGCCACAGGTGCTGATCCTCATACCTGCCGTTTCACACTCAGTGGCAAACCGATCCAGCAAGAGCTGCAGATCATAGACTGATGATGACATCAGGACCCTATCCTCTGCAAAAAGCAGCAATGCAATCCTTAGCTTTGGGTATCCAAAATGGATACCCTCTCCTCCATGGCTGCGCCTAGATGTCCTGTCCATGAAAATCACAAACAGGATTGGTGACCGAGCACAGCCAACACCCAATGGAAACAGTCTGACTTACTGCCAAAAACCTGAACACAGCTCTCACTTTTGACGTAAAGGAATTGGATGGCCCTGAGAAGTGACCCTGAAAGTGACCCCCTCACCCCATACTCCCACAGTACCTCCCACAGTACCTCCCAGGGGAACCGATCATATGCCTTCTCCGATTCCATAAAACACATGTGTTTTATGGAATTGGAGAAGGCATATGATCGGGTTCCCCTGGGATTTTCTGGGCATATTCCCAAGACTGGGTGGGCATATTCCCAAGCCCCTTCCAGAATTCCTGCAACATGGTATTCGTTATAGACAATCCATGACTAGCACAGAAATCCAGTAACAAAATGCCATTCTGGTTTAGACCGGGGAGGCCATTTCTCTCAATCCTGCCCGTCCAAGTAGCTACATCATTGCTCACATGTGTATTGAAGTCCCCCCAGCAAGACTATGAAATCCCCTACTGGAGCCCGATGCAGACGTCGTGACACCCAGCCGGGGACTTGTGAGTATCCCCACATCTGCCTGGCGCCTCACACCCTGGGTAAGTCCGGAGAAGAAAAAAGTCCAACCCCTATCCCGGAGTATGAATCCAGAGCCAAGGCTGTGAATCGAGGTAAGCCCTACCAGGTCTAACTGATAACGATCCACCTTCAGCTTCAACCTCCTACCCCAAACAGAGAAATGACGTTCCGTGTCCCCAGAGCCAGTTTCTGCCACCCGGGTCTGGTCCGTCGAGGCCCTCTGCCTTCACTGCCACACATATAGCAGCGCACCCCGTTCTTCCCGTTCTTGGTGGGTTTCCGCCATGTACTCCGGTTTCCTCCCACATACAAAGACGTGCAGATTACGCTAACTGACGTTCCCAAATTGCTTGTAGTGTGTGAATGAGTATGTGAGTGTGTATTTGTGTGTGCACTGCGTTGGATTTGCACCCTGTACAGGGTGTACTCCGCCTTGTGCCCCAAGTCTCCCTACGACCTTGTGTACAGGATAACGTGGTATAGCCAATGAGTGAGTGAGAGAGAGTAAGCTTTAATTTATCAGCCTTCCTAAAACTGATAATCCAAATATCAAAATCCCAAACCAGTGCACAAATCATATTTATTTTGTCTCTGGTGCGGTGTAATCATCATTATCATCATCATCTGTTTCGCAACAAAACATAACTCGCTTTTTAGTCCTCCTGCGCTACAGAGGTACTTAAGCTTTCGAGCATATGGCGCTTCACAGACTGGCATTTAAAACATGAGAGGATTCTTTCAGTCCTCCATTTATCCACAATAACAGGTTTGCTGGTGCTTGGCACAGCAGCGCGGTCGTTTAAATCATCTACCACACAGCCAATTTAGCTCGGTTAATCTTTAAGGTAGAGCTGTAAATGATTCATCTTGATCTTTCTGTTGCATGCCATCTGGTGTCCAAAAAAAAGAAAAAGAAAGGCAGAACATTGAGCTTCTGGAAAAGCTAGGCTTCCAATACTAAAGACAAAGGAAACAAATGTTGGGGACTTTTTATGGTTGGAACTGTAATTTTGGCTTTCATTATTAACTGGCAGGCATTATTATTTATTATTAGTGGTATGCAAAAGTTTGGGCACCCCTGGTCACAAGTAGCAGATGAGTAGCAGATGATGGTCAGAAAAGTAAACATTGAAGATGATTAATTATTTCCAACATTTTAACTTAAACTAATTTTAACTAAGGTTGTATCATACGTAGCTGATTAGCAAACAACTAAAGAATCTTACCTGTAAGCAAGAAAACACTAACTTACAATACATGAATCCCAGTTAATTTTGGAAAGTTTAGCCTCATTTAGCTAACATCGCTACACAGTGCTAATATTTTTACACCGTTTCAGTTAACTATTAAAGGCAGAAATGCTGTAGTTCTCTAAGCTCTAGGCTAAAACTAGCAATAACTGTAACCTAAAATTTTATTTGTCAAAAGTCTAAAACTAAAAAACCTAAATCTTAATTAATGCCTGGCTGGTAGCTGATTAGCAAACAACTAACAAATCGTACCTGTTCAGCAAGAAAACACTAATTTACAACACGCGAATCCAAGTTCATTGTGGAAAGTTAAGTCTTGTTTAGCTAACATCGCTACACAGTGCTAATATTTTCACATAGTTTCAGTGAACTAATAAAGGCTGAAGAGAGTAATTATCTTAACAAATAAATTAAAGATATTTTAAAAGGTCTGTGTAGCTTTCACACTGTCTCACATTAAAATGTAAAGATGTAAATTGAGAGGTGGCAAAAATACTGAAGATCAGCGCGGTCTTCTTTAAGAATTATAGTACACCAGTATGACACTGACCTGTGGAAAAATCGTGAGGCGAAATGACTGGCTAGTATTGGTTGCTCTAAGGTAGATTGAGATTTTAGGGAAGAATCCCCACGGTGACTCTCCTTTCACCCAGCATGCCAACTTGGTCCCAGAGAAGAAACCAGAGGAGATGTCCTGGATCTGCAGCAGAACAGAGGAGGGGTTGTGTTTTAAAAGTCTAATACAGCCATGCTTTTAGGGCATTTGAGAAACACAACCATGAAAACATAGATGAATTATTCATCTATCAGATTTTGGTTACTAATATGCTACTGTATAACTGCGCTGTAAGAAATTCAGTATTACCAGGGATATTTACTAGGGGACAAAAGGCCCTACAATTATTATTGCACTTTTTTTGTATAAAAACAAAGGTGGCCTGGATAATTGGCCCAATCCCTCCTCACCATTGGGAATAGTTGCTATTGAATTTCTAAGGATTTGGACAAGTGTTTTTTCCCAAAATTGAATTTTTTTTTTTCAATTCCAATGTTCCAATAAAAAATGCACTATTTTTGAGTTATGATGATTTGTTTGGGACTCCCGCTGAACCCCTTTGTTCCTGTGGCCCCTAACTCACTCATTTTTTGTCCAGAAAAATGAGACAACTCTTGTTGAGCAGCTCAAAAATCTCTACTATGCTGAAATGAACATGTCGTTTAAAATTAATTACCCCCCCCCCTTAAACCAGGCCTAAATTTCCCCCATTGAAAATGAATAAGATTTGAAAGCATGAGTTAAAACTTACTGTTTCTAAACTGCTGATTCGTTCTCAGTTTTGCCCAACCCCCAAAGGATATCAAACTGGATTCATCTGTGCCTTCTCCCTCAATCACCCCAAAAAGCATTGCTCAAGAACCAACGGTTCCCAAAATAGGTCTCAGACTCAAAGGACCGACTTTTCACAATTTTGCCCAGAAAAAAGTGGTGCACCGTCTTTCAACTTCTACACCATTTCTCCAGGAACTGTCTCTACCTGGGTTGGGTAAACCTGGCTTGAGTTTTCATTAAACATTTAACATTTACACAAATTGCCAAGCGCTGTGGGTTTACAGATATCCAGAGTACAGGTGTTTGGTAAATAAGTAACACATTTACATCTGGAATTGGTTTGGAAGTGGTAACTGTAGAATCAAAAATCAACCATTTAAAGGGAGCTGGGCCTATTAAACCAAGGTTTTGAGTTTTTAACATAATAATAATAATAATAATCATCATCATCATCATCATCATTAGCAACACATTGGATCTGATGTTTGTAACAAAAAAAAAAAACTTTGAAAAACCAATAATATCTGAACCCTTAAGATAATAACCATGGCCATACCATAGACATCTGTGCAATGGCCTCTACGACAGCAACAAATACTTTCTCAGGAAGACGCAATAACGTCGTCCCACTGTCCACAATGGCTTTGTCTGAATTGTACTGAAAATAAAATATATACAGAAATTAGTCAAGGCCTGTAGCAGACAAAAGCTTTTTTTTTTTTCTTTTTCTTTTTTCAAGCATCACAAACAAACAAAGTTCTCATATTCACACAACAGGAAATTTGATGCTTAGGTTTTCATTCTCTGTCTGTAACCTTGGAGAGAACAATCTTAGCCAAGTCTTTAATAAGTATTTCCAAGCAAAATGCATTCATTTTTTTTTATTTTTATTTTTTTATTATTATTATTTTTTTTTTTATATTATTATTATTATTATTATTTATTTTTTTTTTTTACATAATGTGCTTCTTCTTCACTTATTTAAAATGGATGGCTAGGTCTGTCCAAGCGTAGGAAAAAATCTAAGCTGTCCTGTGACTAAACTAAATAAAAAAGATGGAGAATAGGAAGAACTCTAGATCATGTACAGTATACAGTAAATGAAGTCAGATACCTCCCTGCAGTCCAGGTTTAGATTCTCGCCTCCAACTTCAAGTTTCAAGACCTCCACTTGGTAGTACCACTCTTGAACAATGGGCGTATACCACATTGAGCCACGGTACAGCGTTGGTTCGAGTCCTCCCATGATCTTAAAGATGTAACGAAATAACAAATAAGAAGGATAAGAAGCATTTTAAACATATGTATTTAAAATGTAATATAAAATGAAAAATAAATATAAGCTAAAATTAAAGCTTTTTAGGAAGGAAACGCAATATGATTCTTTTTTTTAGCAAACTGTGCAGCCATATTGCCCAGTATTAGATATAGTAGATAATATCAGATAATTTTAGTAGTCTTTAATATTTTAAATATACTGTAGCAGCTTGCGATAAATCAGACAATAAACATTAGTGCTATTGAATCCATTTTAACTGAAAACCACCATGCCCAAAAATCAAATGCATCAAATCGACACTGTACGATTTATAGCTTTACAACTCAAATAAGTCAGCAATGAATTCCAATGTAATTTTTTTTTTAAAACCTGACTGTATTGTATTCTGGCATGAAAAAACTAATGTTCTCGTGAAAACTAGTGGAACATTGAACCACGACGAATCGTCCCCAGACATGTGCGCCACACGCTCCCAGACTAATGATAAGGAAGGGAAGAGAGAAAGCCAGGTAGGCAGCAGTGGGAGAGAGCAGTGGGTACAGCAGTTCTGTAGAGAACAATAAGCAATGAACTGCTCCACAGTCACCTCGATACCGACACCCCACGCAGAACTCTCTGCTAAAAAACGAGCACAGTGTCGCACGTCTGAAAGCATTCAGACAAATCGGGAGTCTTTCGGAACAACCGGTCAGACGAACGCGAAAATAGAACACTTTGGTTATAATTTGGCTCGTGTTTTGAAGGAAGTGAAAAGGATCTCAAGGACACAATATCCAGTGTGGAGCAGTGGGCGCATCTCAATGTGGAGCGGTTTCATCCTTACAGAGCGTTGATCACTGATCGTGTTAAAACACAATGGCAAATGTAGCACAATGAGGTGATAACCGACAATTTGATTTGAGGGATAAAGAATACAGTATAGACACCGTGTAAGATAATAGCGAGAACTGGAGGTGTGTATGAGTTGAATCCAAATTGGATCAGAATTGCATACAGGAGAAGTTTGCCGTTTCGTTTTGTTTTATATCCCGTGATTATCTTAGTGAGAAAGAGATATTTCGGTGAAGTAGGAGGAGAAACAAACTAGAGCACAGATTCATATCATCCATCTGCTCATCTCAACAGGTGAACCAGCCGCCTCCACTTTAAACACTTCCATATTGCTAACAGACCGTGCGCTCAGCTGGAGGCTCTCTGTAGCTTAATTAGCCACTCACTAACGATGCGCTCTCTCCTCTGTGTGTGTGTGTGTGTGTGTGTGTGTGTGTGTGTGTGTGTGTGTGTGTGTGTGTGTTTGTGTTTGTGTGTCTGTCGTGGAGCTGCAGTAAGGCACATGGGGATTCAGTGAGCTCTCATGTTTCTTTAAGATGCAGCTGGTGAATCTCATCTGCCCTTGAGGGCTTTTAGTTTATATGATTTTGGGCAGCAGGATAATTTGATCCTTGTGATAAAATCCAGCCCACTTATGGCTTATTAGTGTTTAAACCTGGCCTCAAGGAATGGTGCAGGGTGGAGCTGCTCCACTTGTACTGCTTCAAGTTGGCATTATGTAAACTGCTGCCAGTTGTGCCAGGTGTTCCGGTCATGCATGAAGAAGGTCAAGGTAAACAAAACAAAACAAAACAAAAAAGGTTGATTATGAGAAATGATTTTGATGTTTAATAAAAGATGTAAGACAAGCTAAATGTTGTAACACTGAATATACACTGTTCAAGCACAAAATTATGAGCACTGACAGGTGAAGTGAATAATATTGATTATCTCGTGGCATAAAATTTTTGAGTCAAAATTGTAATAGCTAGAAGACTTGGTCACAGCAATTCTACAATAAAAACTGCAGATCTTGTGAGATGTTCCTGGTCTGCAGGTTCCTGGTCCTGGTCCTATCAAAAGTGTTCCAAGGAATAAAAACCGGTGAACCAGCGACAGGGTCATGGGCTGCCAAGGCTCATTGATGCACATGGCGGGTGAAGGCTGGTCCGTGTGGTCTGATCCAATAGAAGAGCTACTGTAGCTCAAATGCTGGTTTCAGTAGGCCCATATGGTTTATACAGTACTGCCCATACTGACTTGTGTCCACAGCTAAAAGTGCCGACAATAGACACATGACATCAGAACTGGACTACGGATCAATGGAGGAAGGTAGCCTGATCTGGTGAATGACGTTTTCTTTTACATCATGTGGATGGCATCAGGTGTGTGTGTGCATCACTTACCTGGGGAAGAGGTGGCACCAGGATGCACTATACAGTAGGAATAAGGCAAACCAGCAGAGGCAGTGTGATTCTTTGGGCAATGATCTGCTGGGAGACCTTGGGTCCTGCCATTCATGGGGATGTTCCTGACAACCTACCTAAATTTTGTTGATGACCAAGTACGTGGAAACGTGTTTCCTGATGGCAGTGGCCTCTTTCAGCAGCACAATGCTCTTTGCCACACCGCTTAAAATGGTTCAGGAAAAAACAACAAGTTTGAGGTGTTGACGTGACCTCCGAAGCTTCAAAATCTCAATCCAAGCGATCATCTGTGGGATGTGCTGGAAAACCAAATGCCAAGTATAACTTTATGGATCTAATAAAGTCCCCGGTCTTGATAGGTAAGGGCTGTTTTTGTGGATCTACTAAATATTAGGAACACCTTAAATTCACATGTTCACATCAAAATGGTGCAACTTAAATGACTACAAAATGTAACCAAGACTGACCGGCTACAAATCATATAAAGCGTGAAGTTTAAATAATTTGTATCTTTTTAGATACAAATAAAGTTAAAACAAACATAAATAAAGGAAGTTATAAATCCATAAATTATCACGAATAAGATCACAAATTTTATTGCCAGACAATGTTGTATAAAGGGATATTGACGTCAGTAGACCACACCTCGGTTAGTATGTAGATTAGTATTTAAAGAGCTCTTATGTATGGAGCTTTACCTTGAAATTGTGCCAGCTGTTGCCAGCTGCACCAGCTGTTGCGGCTCAGGGTAAATACAGACGCATGTACTTGAGTGAAACAGTTAAAACTCACCAAACTGCCATCTGCGGGATTGGTGGCAGTGCTGGTGGAGATTCGCGCTCCGCACATCTGGAGAGAGAAAACATCTGGGATGCCTGTCTGCTTCACTAGCGAGTCGAAGAAAGGCTCCACAGATGGATCGGGCTGAGAGGAAAAACAACGATGACCGTTTTGATTCACTTGTTGATTCTAGTCGTATTAAGCTATAAATATGAAACAACAGTGGTTACTCTCTGTAGTGCACAGATGCTAATGAATGCTTGAATTGAAATCAACTCATTTATCATAAGAGGCTTTCAAGGCTAGTTATTTCCACTCATCTCACGGCACCGTCATGGTGCAGGTTATGAATCCATAATTTCACATGAAAACATCAGCCAGTCCTTTTAACAGCTCGTTTACGACATCATCGAACAGACCAAGCTGCGCTTAAACAAACACACTCGTTCATTACACACCCACATCCTTATCAGCACTCCACGGAACAACACTTCTGTCGTTTGTCTTACCCGAGCTAGTAAGGGGTAAGCCAGTCCCAAGATGCCCTGCCAGTTGATGCCAGGGAGGAAGAAGCCGTCCGAGGTTAGGATAGCAGCGATGTTGATCATGACGGTGCCGTTGGGGCCTTGAGGGATCCTGACGAAATCAGAGCCCAGCTCTCCTTGCCAGTCACCTTGCGTGTATCTGACTGACACAGACGTGCCACTTGATATATATGTACTGGAGCTGAGGGCAGACAAGATCACAGTTTCTAATCCGCAGCCTATCAATCACCTGTTGTCAAAATGTGCAAGGTTTAACCGACGGTTGGGGTTTTAAATGATTGATGAAATGATTCATCTGTTTGAATCGAACGCTGGACTGTTTGCTGTGTTACGAATAGGTGTGTGATTGGGTGTGGATCAAGTTTCAGAGTGAGGTGTGTTCTCTGACTGTTTCAACCCATACACTGCAGAACACCTGGGAAATCCTTGTACGACACTGCTTCTGCCTTTGTGCTGTGGGGAACTGTCTCAAGTCTTACCCACATTTTCTCACCTGTATCCTATAGACTTGGACCTGAAAACAGCAGCTGTAATCGTTAAGACTCTTATTTACAATCAACATCCTTTCAACATACAGTAGAGCAGCATTTCTTTTCCTCTCTATACCGTAATGATTGCTAATCCAAAGGGATCGACTTTTGGGTCTGATTTCTCTTCCAATCTGATCATTTTAATTCATACACATTTCCATCATTTTCTTTTGATTATGTAAAGCAGCTTTGCGACAATGACCATTGTTAAAAACACTATACAAATAAAATTGAACGACATCGAATTGAATTCTTCAGGGCACCTCAATTGTTTTTTGCTTCGCCACTGTTATCTGCGATTCCCTTGTTAGAAAACCAAATCCACATGCAGATATGCATGCAACTATGTACTGTATTTTGCCAAAAGCTCTATAGAAATAAAAACTTCATAATAACCCAAAATCTGACCCTTTTTTTTTTTTTTGTACAAGAGACACAATGCCTCTACACAATCTAGTACTCCATCGGAGTTAAAGTGCATTTTAAAAAGAATTTAATGCTTCTGTTTAGGAAAGATTCACCATTAAGTTAAACACAAAAACACAAAATTGTGGCATAACATTGATCAGAACTGTGTTCTGCGCGTAGACTGACTGCCATGTGTAAATTTAGCTAACGCAATCAGCTCTTCCCACTACTGAGCAAGAGAGTAGGAGTGTGTTCAAAACAAGACTTGATGCTTCCCTCCTACTGATGTCCCAAATTTACACTGGTCTTTAACAATCGCCTCGCCAGATTATACTGTAAGGTTGGTTTGTGAAAAATTAACCCTTCTGCTTACAATCTAGGCAACATGTACGTACAGTACGGTATTTCTGACTCTGGGCTTGGGTGGCCGACTGCAGCTCAATACACTCCATTTCTGTAGGTAATAAACTTGAATAATGAGGAGCAAGTGGAAAGGAAGCGTAAGTCATGCTGTAAAGTCTAACCTATAACGTATTCAGTGAGAGAACTTGGTGTGTCCAGACAAAGAGAAGAGAAAGAAGTGTTCGGTTCCATGTCCAGGGACTGTTGGTGAAGGGAACTTCCCGTGACAGAGTTCTGCCATCTGAAACACCCTGCGCCAGGAACCACAGATACCTGTTGATGCTACTGTGGAAATTTCACGCTACCGAAATTAAATATTGATTATTTATTGAAACAAAAACTGATACCATTATAAACCTTAAACTTGTCAATAAAGTATTTCATTAATTTCCAAGATGTACAGAGAAATTAGAAATGTGCAGTTTTTTCACAATTAATTCATATTATTATTTAAGCATTTATTGATTGATTTGAAATGATGGCGTCATATTTGCACAATAGCAGCCAACATCTGTGCTTAAAAATGCCAGTCAAATTGTCCCTCTTATGACATCATAACAGGAATAAAAAAAGATAATATGCGGAGACTCTCCTCCGGCTATGTGTTCAGCTTCGCCCAGCGGTATCTGACTGTGTTTTGCTGTGCACCGCACATCGGCCGAGTCTGCTCTAATGCTGGCTCTGTCAAAAGATGCAAAAGTCTCTTTTTATTCTAATCCTTTCAGAAGGTGAAGGTTGTTTATTTAACGTGGAAATGTCCCAACAGTAACTACTGCAATCGACTTAAAAATTTGCAAAAAATTTAATTATTTATTTATTTATATATTGATTTTGATATTAATTTATTTATTTTCTCGATTTATCTATTTTTTTTTTTCAATTAATGACAATTTAAAGATTTAGGTTTTCCAATTAATCTAACAATTATTTGCTGATTACTCCATTAATCCTTTGGTTAATGTGGCAATAAATTATTCAAGCATTTCCTTATAAATAATCATTTCCAGAAATTAAAAATAAAGTGCGAAGAAGTAATAAGGAAGTCATTTTAACATTGACATAACGATGACATTTTAACATTATTTGATTTAATAATTATTTATATTATTATAATAACTGTGTTTCTCTAAGGAAAGACTTGTTTCAACATGAAATTTACAATCAAAGAGACTGTTATAAGGTAAAAGTAAACTTTTAAATAATAACACTATTTATCACAAGTTAAAGTTTTTGCAGTTCAGAAAAAGTGATGTTTAGTATGTCCTGCTATCAATGACAGTAGATAGTGTTTCATAGTGTGTCGAGTATGATTTACTTTAATAGGAGGGACCAACAGTAAACTGTAAATGCCCCTGTAATCTTTATCTGCAGAAGAAAATCTTACACTAGCTTATAGCGCAATGGTATGTTTGTACAGTAAGTCTATATGTACATGAACAAAGACATGTGCCGGAAGTCCATCAAGTTCTTGTCTGAAACACAACAGAAAACTACTACTATTGAACACTTGTACCAACCAAAAATCTGACAAAAATCACCTGGGGTGTTTTCTTTGGAGATGCGCATACTGTACTGTACAAAGCAGTTGTGATGCCATTTCAATTCAATTCAATTAAATTCAGTTTTATTTATGTAGCGTTTTTTTGGATAATGATCATTGCCGCAAAGCAGCTTTACTGAACCAAAAGATATTGAAATGAGTTGGAAATGTCCAAGGAAATATGTGTAAAACAAAATAATTCGTTTGTCCCTGATGAGCGAGCCGAGGGCAACGGTGGCAAGGAAACACTCCCTGAAAAGAGTCAGAGTTAACAAGTAACCCATCCTATGGTAATTTTGGTGATATCAATTTGAGTGATGGCATGGATTGATTTTCAGTCATACTTTGCGTTAGGTGGCTGTAAGTTCAGTATAACAGAAGTGGTGTTCATGTTAATACAGAGTGCACGTTCGTTATTGGAGGCTCAGGTACAAATCTGTTTGTTGGAAATTTTGTCCTAAAGGATGACAATCACAGGTCATCAGTGAACAGCTGTCTGCATCAGACCATCTTCACGGTCAAGTGGAACTGTCCTCAGTCACCACACGCATCCCAATCAGAGCACGCGGCCCTCGGTGCGAAGTGATTTCCTACCGGAAGCGGGGCGCCAGGATGAGTCATTTCAAGTCTATGCAGCATTCAGGGAACTATTTCATTCAGTCTCAGCTTTAAAAAATTCTACAATTCTAGGTTACAAATCTAGTAGAGGTTTTTGTTTTTTGGGATTAAATCCCACCATGTGTCGCATTGAGCATAAACATAAAATGGTAGCTCATTAACGCTTTCTACACAAAATAGCTTACTGGCAAAATGTAAAGAATTGTTATTATTATTAATTAATTTAATTAATATTAATGATTATTCTCTAGTACATTGAACAACAATTCCTACTAGGAAAATATATGAGGTAGAACCAAGTTTTTAGTTGTCTGTCGAAACTGTTACTAAGTATTTTGTAGCAATAATATCTATTTATGATCAACCTACGCCATGTGCTGTTCGACTCTTTGAATTAAAGAAAGGTAGTCGACTTTAAAGTTCTATCAGAGGATCACATTTTGTAACAAGCTGAAGACAAGAGTCATGACCTTACAGTGCTCTGTTGAAGTATGCTGAGATGTAGGGATGTGGTGCGGCAGCTACTGCAAAGTTACTGCTTCCAGTGTCCACAAGGATATTCAGCTGAAAGTACAAAAGAAAAAAAAAAAAGAAAAAAAAACAACAAAACAAACATGAGCATTGTAAATCTGATGAATCATTTTATGACTCGACTCCCACACCTAAACTCAGCTTTCAGTAAAGTTCACAAAGTGAAACTAGAAGTGCAAACATGGAAGAACAAGTGACACTTTGTGTGGAAAGAGCAGTGTATTATTCATTGATATTTCCTAAATCTGAATCACTCACACAAATTTGTTGTACCAGCCTTGTGAGGACCTTCCATTGACAGATTTATTAGTGTAGCTACTGTAATTTATGCTATATTATATCTAAGTGTATTCCTAAGCACAGTCCAAAATAATATACATTTTCAGTAAGCAAAACAAATCTTATAACTCTTTCAGATTTTAAATTAAAGCTTCAGAAATATAAATAAAGAAAAGAAATAAAAATCCTTGTGGGGACCAGCCAAGTCCCCGCTAAATCTAAATGGTCCTTCAAAAATATCCTTGTAGAAACATTTGATCCCTACCTAGATATAAAAACCCACTCTTACACACACACACACACACACACACACACACACACACACACACACACACACACACACACACACACACACACAAAGCTAATGATCTAAACCCTGCTCAAATTTTCCAACACACTAACCATCAAGCTACTGTGAAAATCCCATTCAGGGACTCTGCTGGCACAGCCCTCTCTCTCTCTCGCTCTCTCTCTCTTTCCCCCCACACACAACACACATATGCTCCTGTTTTGGCAGACGCGTGCAAGCAAGCTGCAGCAGTCAGAATAATGTTGTCTGAGCACCAGCTCAACGAGGGAGAACTAATGAGATAACAGAGCAGTGCCATCTTGCCGAGTGGGCAGAGGGGCCATTACAGACATTCCTCATCGTTAACTCCATCATAATAAACCCACTGACTCTGGGCTCCGCTATGCCGCCAACATCTCCCATTGTCCCATTTCAAATCAGTTAAGCTCTTCAACGCCGCCGTTCATTTTAATGGCTTATTATCTCAATCAAACCATACGGAGAGGGAAAATAAAAATGCTGATTTTATTCAAGCAACCGAGGTGACGTAATGACGAACGGTTCTCTATGTACAGTGTCTTCTCTTCAGAATTTGTTATAACGATGACGCAATTCGCTTGTTTTTTTTTCTTTTTTCTAGTGAATCTTCAAAAGTTCAAATGTCATTCTTTTGTTAATATGCATGCTTGAGCCAACTGCTCTAAGGATTTTAATCCTGTACCTATTAATTTCCCTCTTTTTCCGGGTTAAACTTTACACCGATAAGGCTCAGATTTCTATCTGCATTGCACTCATGTCGAATAAATGCCCTGCTGTTCAAATGTGTGTATTCTGAAAAGAAGTCAAAGAAAAGGAGATTCTCTTGCAAAATGTGAGTATTTTGCCAGAACGCTTGGGCATGTTTTCAAAAAAATGTTAGACCATATAATGTTATACGCAAATTTTCCTAATTTAAAAGCGTGAACAGCATTATATAACAGGATCAGACAGTAAATAGTGATAGCACTAGGGCTGTAGCTATCGAATATTTTAGTAATCGAGTATTCTACCAAAAATGTAATCAATTAAGCGGATAAAATGCACTTTTGCTTAATTAAACAGCAATGTAAAAACGTAATCGCAGCACCAAAACTCACGGGGAATCATGAAGAACCATACTTCCGGTCACTTCCGAGGTATTAAAGTTGACTGAGATTAATTAAGTGCATTACAGCACCATACATTCTTATTTTAAAGCCTTTTCTCGGATGCAAAAAAAAATAAAAAAGTTTTTCAAATGACTTTAAGGATCAAAAAAATTAAGGCACACATTAAAATAAATAATTACACAAAAACACAAAGTTGTGCAACTAAAAGTTTCCAAATCTACATCTCAGGCATAACATGAGCCTTTACTGACAACTTATGTCGTTTTCTCTTGCTGCTTTCTTCTTCTCTTGACCTCGCTGATAATTTTATTGCTCCCTTCCATTTTGCAGCCCGCAACAGAACAGGACGCTCCCTCAAATCAATACACAGCTGACTGTTTGCGTCTCCTTCCGCTTTGTGGGTGACCGAAGCACTTCTTCTTCGTTGGTGTTTACTGTCGGCTTGCACCCGGAAGCGCGCTGTGTCAAAAGCGTGCTGTCAACAAATAATTGCGCAAAAACAAAACGCAAGCTTTTAAAATTAATTAAACGAAGCTTCGAGGCAGAAGATTTTGCCTCGATCATTTTTTGTAATCAAATTACTCGATTTACTCGAGGAATCGTTCCAGCCCTAGATAGCACAATGGAAAATGGAATTATTTACACAAGGCCTGAATTGCAGAATTGCCTTTATTCAGCAGCATTTTTAATTGTATTACTGGTCTTATTAATCCAATTAATTTTAATTACATTTTATTTGTATAGCGCTTTTAACATTTGTCATTGTCGCAAAGCAGCTTTACACAATTAAGTCTTGCTTTCTGATCAACAGCAGCATGGCAAAAATGACAGGATTTTTATGAATATACATTTCTTGTGTAAATGGTCCCATGTAGCATTCATAAATAACTTGAAAAAAATGAGGCCATATGTTTCTCCTCATGTTGTCTCAGGGTTTTTTCCTTTCCACTCGTTTTGTGACCAATGTGGCAATAGGAAAAAACCTTGCGAGGAACCAGACTTAACAGGAAAACCGTCCTCATTTAGGTGACAGCAGATAGCGGCGATTGCTCTGCAGACATACTAAGTGTAAGGAGGCCGGAAGTTCAGTATAACAGGAGAGGTGCAAGTTCTTATACAGTTCACTTTTGTTATTAGAAGCTCAGGTACAAAACTGCTTGTTGGAATTTCAGTCCTGGACTATTGAGGGACTGCATTCGGAGGCCATCAGAGAACATCGACTGTCTGCATCAGCCGAATCCAAGATCATCTTCATGGGCAAGTGTAACCGTCCCCATATGGCAACAACTCAGTGCATGTAGTCATATAGATGTGGTCAAGACACTCTGCTGAAGTATAAACCAAGCATTAGAACGAGGAAGAAAGGTGACTTTGAACATGGCATGTTGCCAAACAGGCTGGTCTGAGTATTTCCGAAACTGCTGATCTACTGGGATTTTTATGCACAACCATCTCTAGGGTTTACAGAGAATGTTCTTTAAAAAATACCCAGTGAGTGGCAGTTCTCTGGGCGAAAAAATGCCTTGTTGTTGCCAGACGGAAGGAGGAAAATGGCAAGAATGGAGTTGATAGAAAGGCAGCGGTAGCTAAAATAATATCTTGTTACAACTGAGGTATGCCAAAGAGCATCTCTGAATGAACAACACATTGAACCTTGAAGCAGATTGGCTACAGCAGCAGAAGGCCAGACCAGATGCCGCTCTTGAACAGGAAACTGAGGCTACAGTTTGCATGGCTTCAACAAAAGTAAACAACAGAAGATTGGAAAAACGTTGCCCGGCCTGATGAGTCTCGATTTCTGTTGCAACATTTGGATGGTATGGTCAGAATTTGGTCTAAACAACACAAAAGCATGATTCCAACCTGCCTTTTAATACTGGGGTTAATCCCCCCCCAATGGTGAGTGTAAAACTGTACTGACTTTAAGAGGTTTTCTGAGAAATCTTGGTTGGCCACTCTTACAGGTAAACATTATGACCCCAGATCACTATGATTCAAGAATTATGTCAGAAATTGATTCAGGTTTGCCATCCTCCCATACAGTTATATTGACATACAGACATATTAATATTAATAATACATTTTTTTTATTTTATATTTTCGATATATGATACTGTATATATTTGAACTTTGACAAGTCTGATCAATCCAAGGGGAATGAAAATGTCTGCAAAGCATTCTACATGATTTGTTTCTGCCTAGCTCACACCTATGTTCTAAAATGCAAAAGCAAATCCACTAAAACCTGGGGTTCCTGACCATTAGAGGTCACAGCATTAGACTTACAACTTCTAAGTTGTACAGACTTGTAAAAACAGCCCTAAAACCTAGCTTCTCTTGGTTGATATCTTGTTTACTTGCCTACCTAATGTGCCTCTGATCCCCCTCCCTTCCACTCCTCTTCATCCTCCCACTCCAGCGCACTGCACGCTAGGCTAATCGGCCCACATCAAGATGCCTTGGCTAATTGGCAGGCGCTCTCTGTCGCCGCGCACGCATCTGCTACCTGTTTGTAACAATTAGCAGATGTGAGCCACTCCAGCCGTCGCCTCGGCAGACCTCGACAGATTCAACAATTAGTGGCTTGTTTAAAAAGCCCGGTGTCAATTAACATAAGTACCGTTAATTACATATCCATTGAGGATCTCGGATCGGGTTTTAAACGCTCGCATCATTCGGGTCAGCCTGCTTAGTCATCTAAGGAGGAGATGAGAGGACCGAGAGGAGAAGCGACTGGATAATGAAGATTTCACACAGAGCAGCACAGACCGAGCAATTTACAACATCATGATGTACTGAAACTGCATTCACATGACACGGAGATCACGAAATCTGCACAAATCACGTGTTAGCATGCAGGAATCTGCTCTTGGTCTTAGGGAAAATAAGGAAAAGGAAATGACTAGGCTGTTTCCTCACTTTGTAATAAAGTGAACCTTTTTTTCTCCTATGATTCACTTGGCTTGAAAATTGTCATAATGTTTAATGTTGCCAAACTGACTGTTTTTGTCATGTCTACTTATGCTTTTAAAATAATAATGTAAATAATTTAAATACATCAATGTATTACTATCCGCAAACGTTGTCAGCTATATTACTAACAGAACCCCCTCCGTTAACTCAAAAATTATTTGTCCCAAAGCCATGTGACCAGCATCAAATGATCATTCTTCCCTGAGGCATACATTTTTTCAGCACACTATGGTAAGTGTTCTCTCATTTTTCTGAAATATTTTATCTATAATAGTTCATTGTCACTGGGTACAGTCATGTGTAAAAGTTAGTGCCCCCTGTGAAAAGTTAGTTCAATTCTATGACTTGTTCTGTTAAAAGCATCAACTGATTTCAGCGGGTTTCAATATTAGGCAAATACAACCTTCAACAAACAACAAATTACTATTTCACCATGCCATTATTTATTTAACAAAAATGAAACCAGAAAGAGTTGCCAGGAGTGGTTGTCCCCGCGCATCCACCCTCAGGTCAGGGCACTGGTCAGAGAAATACAAAAAACCCAAGAGCTTCATCTTAGACCGTACAGGTCTCACTGAGCATGTTAAATAGTAGTCCATGACAGCACAATTAGAAGAAGACTGAACAAGTACAGTATGGTTTGTTTGGAAGGGTGGTCCGAGGCACCCCAGTAAAACTAAATCATAAAAATAAAAGAATCAAGCTTTTGGAATAGTCAAAGTCCAGACCTCAACTCAACTGAATTGCTGTGGCTGGACCCTAAGAGAGCTGTGCATAAGCTAATGCCCAAAAAACAATGCTGTAAAGAAGAATGAGACAAAATTCCTCCACAATGATGCGAGAGACTGAGGACAAGCTACAGTATTGAAATCACGGGGTACTTACTTATTATTACCCGCATTTTTGAGAGAAAAAAATATTATTAGTTGTTGTTGGTCTAAGATTATATTTCCCTCATTATAAATCCCGCTATGATCAGATGATTTTTACAGGTATTTCGTTTGGACACAAAAACACACAAAAACAAAAGAAGGGGTCCTAACTTTTACACAAGACTGTATATTATTTTACCGTCAACTATATTATGTACACTGTTATGGTTTACAGACCGTTTTACAATGTTTATGAAATTTCTTGTTAAAATATGATGTTAAACTGTTCATGAAAATGAGAAGTGGTCATCCAGGGAGCCAGATCATCCCACTGAAATTATGGGTTGAAACTGTCAACCATGTCACCCAGTAGTGTCCATAATCAGCCGTCATTCCTGCATCATTACCGTTTCAGTCAATATACAGAATGTCACAGGACAGATTATTTATATATTGGTACGCTTTCACTTTCTTCCTCAAGAACACATCCTTAAAAGTTTATTTTATTTTAAATAGATCAAAAGAACATATTAGGTCATTGGAATGTTGATCCTGCAAAAAGGGAAGTATATTTAGAGAAGCTGACAGAAACAAAGCACTAGTGTGAATAAAATGTATACCACAGAACAAAATGACAATTTGATGTGAGTCATTGACATTGGAACAAATCATTTTGGAGTTGCAGGATTCTGTTGACAACATAATTGACAATAAAATTGTTTAAGCTTAGCGAATATGTTACATGTAAGGAATTTAATATCTTGGATCACTATTTGTTCTATTAAGGAAGTTTTTTTTGTACTTTTTTGTGAAATATACCCCAACTTACACAACAGTTAGTGAAATGGGTATTCCTTGTGTGGTGATATGGAACAGCACTGGGACCCAATAGGGGCGAAAGTCGTTTTGAATAAAAACTAAATAAAATTTTTAAAAAATCATAATTTGTTTATAGCAAACGGTATTTGTGGAACTGTTGTATAAAAGCAATATCACACTCGAGGTCAAGCTGCTGTACTGAATACAAGCATGGCTGTGACCGCCATGCTGGTATTCAGCACAACAGAACTCACTCGTGTGTAATATTGCTTAATGTTAGGATGACTCATATATTGTACTTCACATCCATCCTGATGTTTTTGTGTCCGTTTAAAGACAGCACAATGGATTTACATTTTTTTTTTTACCCTTGATTTGCTGTTTTGTAGTTATTTTAATCATCTGAAAACTGTGCCCCACAGGTAATCATTTCATCCTCTGAAAAAAAAAGTGCATACAGCACTGAGACATTGAGGTGTTAGGCGAATAAACCATGTTCCCTTTCCTGGTCCCATTGCTCGTAATCTCAGTCAGCTGCCTGCCTGGCAATCATGTGAACTCATGTGAGAGTGAGCTTTCAGGCCCACATCAGACATATGAAGGAAAGTCTTGGTTTCCTTTGTGTTCCCCAAGGGGGACAAGCATAGTCCGTGTAATCACATGCTGCACCACGCTGCTCTCAGTACCACAAAACCAGGATCGTAATTCTTATCCCTATCCTTCAGAAATCCAGGTCATCTGAAATACAGTGGATGGTTCATAGACTAGAGCTTCTAAAGAGCTGATAAAATAGCTTTGACATTTTACCATATGTTTGGTCACCCAATTTGGCTTTACAGTACCCGTTTCCTTTAACATTTTATTAACCTAAATTTCATTTGAGAGACAAAACCAGACCAGTTCCATTATAACCTAACAAAACATTTTCATTGGCAAAGAGAATGTGCAGCCAACAAAAGACAATTTGGCTATGAATACTTCACTAGCTACTGTAAGATGTTAATAATGCCCATGTATACTAGGGAAAAGTACTATATTTTAATAGAGTAAAAGGGACAGAAAAATTAAATATTTATTTATAAATACTAAAAAATATTAAATTTATATATAAAACATTTAGATTAAAAATTTCCATGTATAATGTTTACATTAAAATGTGACATTGCTGTAAGCCTCCTTAAAAAATCATTATTATGGTCTCAAAAAATAAAGTGGCAAGTACCACTTAATGACATTTTATATTGCTACTGTTTTTGCTAGTACTTAACCTAAGTAGTGCAACTAAACCTAAGATACATGTAATTATCCATAAAGTAAATCTGTGATGTCTGTTGTATACTGTAACATAGTGTGTATATATATATATATATATATATATATATATATTATTTATTTATTTTTTTTATCTTTGTTATAGTGGTGTATTTCACAACCTACTATTTAAACAAATTAACACTGATTATAAAACTTGTGTAATTATATTATATGGACATAAATGGCAAAAAAACAAAAAAAAATTCTCATATAAAAATTCTGTGTTTCTAGTAAATAGGCAGAATGGTGTTTAAATCAAGACACAGTAAGTTAATATATGAATGGTGGATTATGTTCATAAAAATGAACATAATCCTTGAGTACTTTATTTCACTGTTAAAGTTTAAGCACTGATTATGAAATGAAAAAAAGCTTGTAAAATTAGTCTTCCATGAGTAATAGTTGTCCACACTTCCCGAAGTACTTTGTTGGAGCTCATTTTCAGTCCTTGTTTGTAAAGCCACACAGTGATATATGACTCATTCCAGCATTAATAAATAAATAAATAAATAAACCTAATTTGTGGTGTGAAACACTCTGGGACAGGTGCAGATGATGACAGGTGACCAGGCTGGGGATAAGTTCACTGGTGATTTTGAATGCTGAGTGATTGGACGAGATAGACGAGAGGGGAAATGAGGTCGCTGCTGAGGCTGTTTTTAAATGGTATCTTTTCAAAAAAAAAAAAAAAGTTTACTCTAAATCTTATATAACCAATGTGTGTTTGTGTGTGCTGTGAAGTGATGGACAAATTGTGTGACAAAAACATGTCCCACTTTAGCAGTGCTTTATAAACACACAACGTTTATTAATGCCTACTATTTTAGTTTAGATGTTTAGTTAGTTGTTTATTTTAAGGTCTTACCGTTTGTCCCGGCGTCCCGATAATCATCTGCAGATAATATCCCCGACCAGCATCCCCTTCTAAATTCTCCAGCATGTTTAGAAACTGGACATTTCCCGCAGGATCCGACGCCAGAGACAGGCCGGTCCCAGGCGCGCTCTGGTTTCTCTTCAGGACGCTGAGCTTCAGCAGCGCCGCCGGGTGCAACTTTGCGCTGAACATCTTCAGAGGGATTTGGTAAAGTGACTGCGCGCTCCAAAAGCAGAGACACAGCAGCGGCAAACTGCGCACAGACATCATAGCGACTCGAGGTGGCCAGCAGGAAAGGAAGTCGGGCGCGGGTCAGAAGATACAGTCGAGCCGCCGTCCACTCGACTCGCCCATTGTTTGACGCTTCCGAGTCGTGGGGAGGCTGCGCGGAGTAAAACGCACGCGACAGCTCCAAAGTTTGCGCTGGGGAACTTCCTGAACTCCCAGCTGACGGATGTGACGATTCAGAAACAAAACGAACATTCCAGAACTGGAAATACAACAACCGCGTGGAATCTGTAAATATTACACATCTATTCGTGCAATTTGTTCACAGTCACCCACACTGGAATCTTTTACATAGACTTTGCCTTACTCGTGATCACCTCTAGATTACTGATTAACAACAGTCCAATAATTCATCTGGTTCATTAATATTCCTAGATCCTTCATGCAATAATACTATTAATACGGATATACTAACTCCTATTTCTACTTCTTAATAATAATTGTAAAAAAATGTTTTACTTGGAACTTGTGCTCCACGTGTATTATATATTATTAAATATAATAAAGTATAAAATAAATATATAATAAAAATAACCCTGCTTACTATTACAATTAAAAGCATATAATATATAACGATTATAAGTAGGCGGCACAATGACTTCATGGTTAACACTGTCGCCTTGCACCTCCAGGTTGGATCTGTGAGCGTGGAGTTTGCATGTTCTCCTTGTGCTTGGTGGATTTCCTCGCCGGTTTCCTTCCACCATCCAAAGACATGCAGATTAGGCTAATTGACGTTCAACGCTAATTGATGCTAGTTTGAAATAAATCCTGGGGGGAAAAAAATCCTTTTTTAACATGCAATTTTTCATGAACACTACCAAACTTTTCCAAGAGGTGTGCTTAGTCGTGTGACTATGAATTATTATGATATTTCCATCCATCTATCTAGGAACCTCTGTAGTCCAACTGGACTGTGGAAGCCAATGGTTGCCATTGTACTTATTCCCATTTTTATGACCGTTGTAGGATCTCCGGTCAACATTCCCATGCTACGGTCAATTTGGGAATGCCAGTTTGCCTAATCTGTGGAAGGAAACCAATCAAGTGTATCAAGGGAGAACATGCAAACTCCATGCACACAGACCCAAGGTGGGAATCTAACCCGGACCCTGGAGGTGCAAGGCGACAGTGCTAACCACGAAGCCATTATGATATTTGAGGAAGGAATATGGCTGATACAGTTGAAAAGAAAAGCCACATGCAGACAGTAACATATTCTGCAAATATGAGACATAAAGTGGCAGCAAACACTTTTAATCAAAGTAAAGTTCACATAAAACAGCAGTATGACAGATGGCAATCACATGATTTTTATGGACTTCACATAAATGTGCATTAATCTTCAGCATTTCTTCATTTTTTTCTGCAATGCTGCAAGTCCTGCACATTTTGAAACAAAAAAACTACTTATGTCATGATTATATTTATTTCATACCTTTACAGTTCAAAAAGCATTTTACTGTATGCATCTTATTATGAACACTAAATGTGGAAAACATAAAGGGTCAAATATTTCAATACAACTTGAATACAGTATGACAAATACATGTTTCCCTGTTGTGGAGTCATTCTACCAACACAATGGTCATTAGTGGCAACATGGTAGCTTAGTGGTTAGCACTGTCCTCCAGGTCCTGGGTTTGATTCCTTTGTTCGGTCTGTGTGCATGTAGTTTGCATGTTCTCCCCGTGTTTGGTTGTTTCCTCTGGGTTCTCCGGTTTCCTCCCGCAGTCCAAAAACATTCATATTAGGCTAACTGGTGTTTCAAATTGTCCATAGTGTGTGAATGTGCGTGTGAATGTTGACTGGAGGTCCTAACAAATTTGAATAAATACAATGGTCACCATCGGCCTTTACAGTCCCTAGTTGGACTACAGAGGTTCTTAGATGGATGGATGGAATGGTCAGTAGTGCAAGTAAACAATGGTGCGAATAAGCACTGAAAAACAAAATTAACTTTTCTGTATAGTCATGGTAGACAGGTTTCTATGACAAAACCTGTCTGGTTACAAAATTTATACAGTACCATACCATATAACACTGTGCAAAATAATTAAATACAGCATATAAAAACATAGTTTTCTTAAACATCAAGGTCTTCAAAACAGCTTCCTACTTTATTATTAAACATATTGTTTACTGATACACCACTTTGCCTGTTATCTCATTACATTTTAATCACAACCATTGCCCACAAATGACATGTTATAGTCAACTTTTTCTAGTTTTCCTTACCAATGTGTAATTAACTTTTTTTATTTACTTAACCTAATTTAACTTGCAAACACAAAATTAGTCACATTTCTCTTTAAAACAAATGTTTTAAACCATTTCAACATTTGTAGACCTTTAAAACTAAGACTAATTTCACTGAGCACAGAGTATACAGTATAGAGTACATAGTGTATAGGGTACAGTACAGTATTTGATGACTTTAAAAATCCTGTTCTTAAGTAAACATTACCATGCCCAAAAGCAAAGTTGCTTTTAGTTGGCTAATATTTGCTTAAACATGCATTTTGAAAGTTAAAATATACACAACCACATACTCATAACATTCTATTATAATAGACTATAACTATTATAGACTATAACACTAAAAACTTTTTTTTTTTTTAATAATTATGTATTGATGAAAATTTAATAAACAGAGATTTGGTTTGTGGGTCTGCAAAGTGCGTTTAAAAGCACTTCATATACTGTACATTATGTACACAACACAATGAAAGTATACACACTGTATACTAATACATTATACTTTGACAAAGGTTTTTCCTTGTATACCCAATTCACCCTATTCATTGAACATTTCTACAATTCCTAGAGTTACAGTCTGAAGAAGCAAAAGTCTGATAATGAAATGGACATAGTTGGGATGTTTAACATTTGCTTTGCAAAATATGTCAAATATTTGAGGGTAGTTAACTACACTACATGGCATATGGTTTCGTAATAGCTTTGGCAACCACTGTATATCTAATTGATTTTATGCATTATAAAGGAATGATGTGCATGTAAAACTCTTAATAACATGAATATGGTGTTCTTATGCATATTTGCATGGATATCAAGACCTTACTTCTAAGTCTCATCGTGAACCAATGTCAATACCTTTGTTCCTTTAAAACCTACTCGTCATGTTTGCATTATATTCCAATGTTTAAAGTTATCTAGGGTTCATAGAAGAGTATTACATTCAGGTAGTAAGTAACCTAATGTTCTATTGGTGGCCTAAATCCTTTTACTGTGTATGCATTGAGCCAGTTGAATAGATAGGCAAAGGCTGGAATGAGGCTCATAATAATTCACCAGAATACACCTGATGCAAATGCCTGATGCAGAGCCTCTAGAAACTGTACTGTAAATGTTCTCATCAGTCATCAGTCCATGTCCTTTTATGTATGGCTCTGCAAAGTGGGGATTGTCCACTGGATGTCCATCTATAATTAAGCTGGTAGTGCTCAGGCAGTTGCCCGGAGTCACAGACCAGAATATTTGTCCATTTAAGGTTTGTACCTATGTGAATGCCAAACCAATGGACTACAGTAGGTTGCCGCCACTCAGGATAGCATCTGGCGAATCAATTCGGCTACTCTGTCTTTTGAATCGGATGCCTCTTCTCCTTCTTCCATTTCTTCTTTGGCCACATAGCTAAAGAGTGGCCCTGGTTGGTGAACGCACCAGAAAGAGATTAGCAAAAAATCTGTGAGCAGATTAGCAAAAAAAGAAGACACAAACTTGTGGTGCAAATAAACATCACTGCAACATTAAAGTCATAGGATTTAGAAGATTATTCATGGGCTCAAGTATTGATGGGAAAGCAGGAGAACTCCAATAAGTACTATGCCAAGCACAGTTGGGTGTCTTCGGTACCCCAAATTGGTGGATATTTTTCCTGGATCCCAGCCTACCTATCTCTCTGCCAGTAGGTAGGTTCTAATCACTCTGTTGTATTAACAGAAGTAAATTTTTGGTGTGCAATGTACTGCAATGTACTGGATCCAGATCGAGGGACAGTTCTACCCAGCCCCTGATGCTTTTCTGATGAATGAGAATTGTTAATATACCAGAAATCTAGTGCTTTTTTCCTTGAGTTGGGAGTGGCCTTCATCAGAGCCAATCAACATGATAGTTTACTGTGTATAGACAGAGTGTGCGGAGGAAACAGAAACAAAAGCGCAACACATCATGGCTTACTCCAAAAAGAAAAGTCAACTATGAAAACCTAACCTTTGAATGAACAGATCAATGTATTGATCTGTAATTCTTCGTGCGGGAAGTTTAAAAACCAGTTTGTCTTATATGTTCTGAAACTGTAATTCTAATCAAAAGCAGTAATGTGAATCGCCCACAGAAAAAAAAAATACGGGTTGTGTGAGCAAACATATCTGTAACAGTCTGAGGTGGGGGCCTATAAAATATACAAACTGAGATGTACGAACTAAGAGCCCAGTATGACAGAGCAATCAGAGTCCATTCATATTCATTTATAGCCCACCAGCATGCAAATAAAGATTCACTAAACATTGATTAAATATTGTTGCTTGTATTTTATACATTTACATTTAGGCATTTGATAGACGAGCTTATCCAGAACGACTTACGAAAAGTGCTTTGAAGTTTCCATTACTGGATAGATACTTACACTGGGTTACTAGGTTACTAACTAAGTTCCATCAGTCAAATACAGTGGGGAAGGTTTTTTTTGTTTTTGTGGGGCGGGGCGGGATAGGGTGGGGGGGGGATTAGACCAAGTATTGAAGAAACAGATACGTCTTCAGTCGTCATTTAAAGATTGTTAAAGACTCCGCTGTATGGATATCTAGAGGAAGTTCGTTCCACCATCGAACCAAAACAGAACAGAGTTTGGATGAATGTCTTCCTCGATCTTTGGGAGATGGTGGAACGAGGCGAGCAGTGCTGGAGGATTGAAGGGAACGTGTTGCAGAGCGTGGTGTGATTATCAGAGAGGTAAGTGGGTGCTGGGCCATTTTTAGCTTTGTAGGCGAGCTTCAGGGTTTTGAATTTGATTCGGGCAGCTACAGTCAGTAGCTGGGAGCAGAGAAGTGGGGTGGTGTGGGAGAACTTGGGAAGGTTGAAAATGAGACGTGCTGCTGCATTATGGATCAGCTACAGAGAAAGAATAGTGGACAGACCTGCCAGGAGTGAGGTGCAGTAGTCCAGTCTTGAAATAACAAGGGACTGAACAAGCACCTGAGTAGCCTGTGAAGAAAGAAAGGGACGGATTCTTCTAATGTTGTAAAGAAGAAATCAACAAAAATGAGTAAGTGGGTGTGGGGAAAATTACAGATGGTTGTCCACAGTTACCCCAAGATTGCGGGCAGTGGCTGAAGGAGTGATCTGATTGTCGTCTAGGGATATCACAAGATCTTGACCTAGGGATAAATCGCCAGGGATGAACAGCAGTTTGGTTTTACTCAGATTGAGCTTCAGCTAATGAGCTGCCATCCAGGATGAGATGTCTGCCAGACATGCTGAGATCCGGGTGGACATCTGAGTGTCTGAGGGAGGAAAGCAGAGAATAAGTTGTGTGTCATCTGCATAACAATGGTATGAAAATCTCATTAAAATATAGAGGGAGAACAGAAGAGGACCAAGTACTGAGCCCTGTGGGACACCAGTAGAGAGTCTGCATGGCACAGATGTGGATCCCCTTCATGTCACCTCATACAACCTATCTTATAGCTAAGAAGCAAGCCATTGCTACGCTGCTATGCAGATTCCAAGGCTTGTAAGAATATATAAAAGAATCTTGTGGTTCACTGTGTCAAATGCAGTTGACAGGTCCAGGAGGATAAGGACAGATGATTTATACAAATGTATTTATACAAATACAAGAAAACATACAAGATCCTCAAATATCAAATTATCAACATGTTTAACATAGTTAATGAAAATTGTCTATAAATATTATTCATACACTATTGAAATTTTAAACTGCACATTTTTATAGACTTACAATAACTGCACATATAGAGATCTGAATCTTAACACAAACATGAAATTCGGACCCTGGCTCGAAAAAAAAAATTGCCCGGACCTTCTTAAATTTTAATTCAAGACCCCTGCTCTAGAATGTAAAAATTAACCAGAAAACATTGGTTTAGAAGGTGTGTGCAAACTTTTCACTGGTACTGTGAATGCAGCGAATTATCCAAAGACAAAATAGGCTGGCTATCAATAGCTTACTTTTCACTGAGTTTGATGATTCTTAACACAGGAAAACTTGAAAGGAACCCACACTGGTCTGTATATGCAAATAGAATATAATGTAGTGTTATGAGAGTGGATTTACAAGAGCAACCAATTCCACCCTGATGATGGCCACCACACAAATTAGAAAGCCCAGGTGAAGGCAAAGCACACCAACTGAAGCACACTCACTGCTGATACAGGGCAATGGAGAGTAACCCACTCTGTTTCATATATGAGGGTTGTTCAAGTCAAACTGGGACTTTTGATTGCGCAGAATAACAGATATGATAACAATTATGGGAGTAAAAACTACCTTTATTTCTCCATTTCTCCCTGCTACACTAATGCACTTGTTCCACCTTTTCACTAGTGCTTTGATCCCATTCTCATCACACTGGATCCATGATGTGACTGTTTGAAATGCTGCCGTCTGAGAATCTCCTTTAATGGCCCAAACATGTGGACATGGCTTGCCCTGATGTCAGGACTGTACGGCCGATGTGGCAGTTACTTCCAGTTGAGTTCCTGTAATGTGCAAGTGGTGCTTATGAATGAACGCGTGTACACAGACCGATTTTCTGCAAGTTGATGACAGGTTATCTGTCAACTTTCAAGGATCAAGTGTTCACAGGAACGACTTAAAAAATGGGCTTCAAGACACCTTGGGCGAGATAGTCCTTTATATACTGTAGATCTACGGCCTTATTTATACTGTAAAGTTTGCACTATTCAGCTGTGCTTGTACAACATGTGTGGTAATGACCCTTAACTTGCAAACTCACCAAAGTTAGGTGAACATGGTATGAATTCATTTAATCTAAAGAACTTAAATTAGTATCTGATCTTTAGCTTTGGAGTACTTGCAATTCTAGCACAGATGTTGTCACAAGCTTTACCTCAGATAGTAAAAAAAATTAGAAGAAGAAAGAAGAATGATGGTCTTAATTTATTTGTAAGGTTATAAGCTCATTGACCCACATAGCCACTCGTGCCAGTTTTTATAGTTAAGTTAAGCTTAAGTAAGGTAAGCCTTTATTTGTCACATATACATTAAACCACAGTAAAATTATTTCTCCACATATCCCAGTGTAACTGGGGTCAGAGTGCAGGGCCAGCCATGATAGACCTGGAGCAGATAGGATTAGGGGCCTTGCTCAAGGACCCAACAGTGGCAACCGGTGGAGCTGGGGATCGAACCATGGATCTTCCGATCAGTTACTAAGTGCCTTAGCCCTATGAGACCTACAGTACTTTTTATAGTATCTGTCATTTGTTAAATAAAAAAAACATAGCAAAACAAAAATGCCTCCTAAATTTTAAATTTAAACTTTAAATTTTACTTTAGCAGATTAGGGCTTTTGGAATATGTGTGGCCATCTTTATTTAGCATATTATTATTATTATTATTATTATTATTATTATTATTATTATTATTATTATTATTATTATTATGTGGAGGTTCCAGCAGTATTTACAGCAAGAAAACTGATCAGAAAACAAAAAATTCTGGATTCATTTTTCATAAATCCCATGTTTTCCTGTATTAGGCGATAAAGACAAACCGCTCACTGGCAAAATGCTTTTGTATGTTTTTATTCATAGTAAACTTTCATTTTTTGTTATTTATGGTGGTATCCTGTTTAATTAAAATAAAAACAGCTGTTCACACAGAACCTGCAACTGTATTAATTAATACTTTAAAACATTTTATGGATCCCTGCAAGGTGTAGTCCATATACAGTAAATACAGAACTACCCCTGTTCCCAAAATGGATTTCCCTCCAACTTGCCATACTCAAAAAGGCCACAGGAGGGCCATGTACTGTAATCTCATTGGGTTGCCCCCTTTACAAAATCATGGCTCAGTAAATTAAGCAGATTAACAAAATGAGCAGGCTCGCATGCTTGTTGTGCAAATAAGCTTCAGTGCAACATTTAAGTCTCAGAATATCGAATACTGACTCGAGCCACTGATGAAGTGAAAACAGGGATCTCTCTCTCCTTTTCAACAGAATAGTTTGTCCTTTTCCAGATCAGAACCACAGGGAACGTTGGATGTCATATGTTCCAAAAGCACACCCTCTACATTTACCTTAAAATTATAGATTCATCTGAACTGTACAATAGAGCTATGCGAGATAGATACAGTATGTGAGATATACTTCATAGGATAAAGTAATGCATGTATTCATTTCTATTCTACATTTCTATTTGCAGAGGTATCTTTATTGAGTATCTCAATAAATTGAACACATGGAAATAGAGACATGTACATAACGTGTCTAGTATAACTAGCCTAATTAGGCTGAAAACAGCAGTGTTAATTAGGCGTGGACTATACACGAGTACACACACATACACACACACTGCATCTCCACCCATGCACAGAAGGAATATCTGGAATAAGCTTTATGATAAATGTAAATAGCGATTCTTAAAATGTATCTGTTTGTTCCAAAACTATTCCACATCCATGAGATTAAAACCGAATATTATTTCCCATGCTTATTTGGGGCAACATGGTGGGTTTGAGGTTATTATTATTGTCTTAGACCTGTAGGGTTGGAGGTTCGAAGCTTGTTTCCTCTGGGTACTCCACAAGGCCATGCAGGTGCTTTCAAAATGCCCCTAGTGTATGCACATTTGCACGTGAACTTTATGTTGTCTCTTTTGTAAAAAACATAGATAGTTCCCTGTTAACTTAAAATGTTCATCTGTCTTGTCCCAGCTAGCCAGCTAATTAGGTTTCTTAGTTAGCTGGTTAGTTTCTGTTCATTTATGTTGTACAACCCCAAATCAGAAAAAGTTGGGACAGCATGGAAAAAAAAAAACAACACCACGTATTCCAGTTTTAGTTCTTGCAACACATTTTTTAAAAAGTTGGAACAGTAAAGCATTTACCACTTTGTAATGTTGCTATTCTTTTTCACAACACTTAAAAGACGTTTAGGAACTGAAGACATCAATTGATGAAGTGTTTCAGGTGTAATTTTGTCCCATTCTTCCCGCAAACAAGTCTTAAGGTGGGCAACAGTACGGGGTCTTCGTTGTCGCATTTCGTTGTCGCATATTTGCGTTTTCTATACTGTCTTATAACTTTTTCTGATTTGGGGCTGTAAATTTATGCTGCATGGAGCACCTTGGTCCTGGAGGAACGTTGTTTCGTTTCACTATATACTAACTGTATTTGGGTCAAATGACAATAAAAGCCGACTTGACTTGACCTTGACTGAGTGTGTGTACTTGTGCCCTAAGATGATTTGCCGCAACATCCAGGGTGCACCATGGCTTGTGCCCTTAGTTCCCTTGGATAGGTTCCCTGCCCCCCTGTGACACTTCGCAGGATACGTGATACAGCCTTATTGTGCTCTAAGGGACTTCATTGTACTATAGAGGTGATGTTCACCTGAGAGTTCAGAAAGTTAAATTAAAGTGTTGAATACCAAATAAACTTGTCATTTTCCTATCTTTTAATTGCACTTCTATTACTATAAGACAGACAGAGAGAGTTTTAAGTGTACATATGTACATTTCTACGGAAATTGTTTAGACTGGCAAAATCGAGATGCCTATTTTTAAATGGAATCCGTATCATAAATGTATAAAACAAAGATTTGTTCTTTGCCAAAACTGTTTATATATACCCAGTACATTTTGTACATTTAATGTACTTGCTATAATGATAAAGATTATCCTGTGCTCCATCTGCAGCACACTCAGTACTGTTTGT
>JAAGKR010007030.1:0-39278 GCA_011419295.1 Clarias macrocephalus | reverse complement strand
AGTGTGTAAGGGTTAGTGCGCGTGTGCGCGCGCATTAGTGTGTAAAGGTTAGTGCGTGTGTGCGCGCGCATTAGTGTGTAAGGGTTAGTGCGCGTGTGCGCGCGCATTAGTGTGTAAAGGTTAGTGCGTGTGTGCGCGCGCATTAGTGTGTAAGGGTTAGTGCGTGTGTGCGCGCGCGCATTAGTGTGTAAGGGTTAGTGCGTGTGTGCGCGCGCATTAGTGTGTAAGGGTTAGTGCGTGTGTGCGTGCGAGAGAGAGTGTAAACATTTGTAATATGGGTGTATGTATGTGTGCATGTGTGTGATGTACGAGTGTGTGTTTGTGTGTATGCATGTGTGTGCATGTGTGTGCATGTGTGTGCATGTGTGTGCATGTGTGTGCATGTGTGTGCATGTGTGTGCATGTGTGTGAGCATGCGCATTAGTGTGCAAGGGTTAGTGTGTGTGAGAGTGAGGGAGAGAGGTGTGTGACGTGTAGATGCGTCAGTCTGTGTGTGACGAGTAAATGTGCTTGTGTTTGTGTGTATGGTTTGAGTCTGTGTGTATTAACATTAGTGATGTGTGTGTTAGTGTGTGAGATGTGTTTGTGTGTTAAAACAGGGCTAATGTCAGTTTGGGCCCTAAATATTTGTTGAGTGCATTTGTGTGTGTGAGTGAGTGTGTGATGTCACAGAAGGTGGTCACTCAATATAATGTCACTCAATATAATGCCACACAAAGTTATTAATAATTTTTTCGGCGTACGTTTAAGACATTAGCACAGCTGACCCGTTTGAGATATCAAAAATCCCTCCGCAATTTTGCATCCTCAATGTCTTTAGATCTCTTTGGCCCAGTTTGGTAGCGATTGTACAATTTCCCTAGGAGGAGTATATCAAAATCCAGCGCGAAAGTTGTTTGGCTCGATGAGCTCTAAATGTGTGCCGAGTTTCGTATGCCTAGGTCAAAGTGTGTATGAGCTAGGCAGCAAAATCTCGTGTGCGGGCCCCTTTGGGCCCCGGGCCACGAGACTCTCAGGCATCCTGATGGCAGCAGATTCCAACCTGCCTGCCAAGTTTCATGAGTTTTTGAGCATATTTGGACCCCCGAAAAGTCCAAAAGGGTGGAAAAAAAATAATCCTTATGAAAACAAGAGGGCCCTTCACACACTATGACGACATAGGGCTGAGGTCATAGTGCTTGGGCCCTAATAAATAAATAAATAAATAAATAAATAATAAAAGATATTTTCTCCCACAACCCAAATACAAGCACTAACCGACTTACCAAATCTATAGGTAGTAAAATAAAAAAAGAAAAAAAAATGTATCATCTAAAAGGTACATGAGCGAATTCAGCTGTATAATCATCAAACACCTCAAATTTCCAAACTTAAGGTACAAATTTCCAAACAAAAAGTACATTTTATTGGATTAATACACTGATTTATATTTTATAAGCAACACATGTTCATAATCTGGCCAATTGCAGGTTGTATTCACAAACCCAGCACATACCTACTGTACAGTGATATTTGTCAAATAGGCGTCACAGAGCCGTTGTCTTCTCACTTGAGTGTAAGCAAATTAACTGTAACACTGCTGTCTCGCTCAACTAATAGGCTCACCACACTGGAAAACATCAGTTTTTGTCCTCCAGTGATTCTGTTCATTATTTCTACCTGTGAGTCTATTATCACTGGGTTTAACATGTAAGCCCTCATAAAGTAGGTGTACTTGGAGGATAAACAAATTTGTTGTGAGTACATGTACACTTACCAGAAGAAAGCTTGTTTTCACTATTAATTGCTGTTTGTTTTTATGGTATGAAAAAATATGATATTTAATATTTCATAGTTTTGAAATCTCTAGTATTGTCGTAGAATGTAGAAAATAAATCACTAAACAAAAACAATGAATTTTGCAAGTGATCAAACAGCTTATACGCAGTAGTGTAGATGTTGTCAGACTGTATCATCATCATGGAAGACATACAATATCAAGGTAAATGGTGACATTAAATTGGTGTTTAAAAAACTAAAATGTTGCCTCACCGTAGCTCTACCGGCTCGGCTCACATGCTACGTGGCCAACAACAGTAACTGAATTCAGCACATGTCAAGATGTGATGTTCTCCACAAGTTTAAGCTGAAGGGAATAAAAAATAAAATTTAAAAAAAACCCACGCACCGTCCTGCCGTCTTGATGGCCACTTGGGCTTTGGTGACAGCTGATGAACATTCATCTAGCTCTTTGTTGATCTTATCCAGTTTGTCCTGTTGGGCCTTCAGCTTGTGGCTATTGATGTCCAAAATGAGGTTGTGGAGTCGTTTCACCTCAGCCTCAACCTTCCCAGCCTTGTTGGAGGCAGCCTCATAATCTTAAGGGATAAACGTAGGGTTTAATTAGAAAATTAGAGAAGTGCTAGAGAAATGTTGCAGTCATGAAGCAAAGCTGAGAAGCTGGAAGTCCTGAAAATCCACAGCAGTTTTTACATTATATTATTACCCAATTCTAAAAATTAAACTTGTACAGCATGGTCCAATATAAGATCCATGACATGGGTTAAAAGCAAAAGTGTTAAACTTTGAGAATAAGTTTTTATTAAAACTACATCCTTCTGTAAAAATGCATGTCGAACAGCAATTTTACTTTTCTTGAAGGCTTCCAAGTTTTTCTCCATCTGTTTTTGCTTGGCTTTGTCCGGGGCAGCAGCAATAACATTTGCTTCCAGCTCCTTTATCTGGGACTTCAGGTGCACCTCTTGCTCCTCAAGACTCTATACAGAGAACAACACAATTCTTAAGAGTGCCTTGGACGTTTTTGGGAAACCGTGCTTGTCCTTCGTGCGGTGTTTTGATTAAAATGCACAGAGATGTTAAGATAACACGAGGAGGTGTTCTTTCCTTTTAAAGCTGTCAAGCGTTCGGCGGGGCTTTCGGAGGTGTGTATTTTGGCTGACCTGAATGCTGGCGGTGTATTTCTCCAACGTGTTCTTCATGTCTCTGAGCTCCTGCCTCTGTTTGTGCACACTCTCCTCAAGCTGCTGTTTCCTCTGCTGCCAGTCCTGCAGCTGTGCCACCTTCTCCTTTAATGCGCTCTCCATTTTGTCCAGCTACAGACCCACACACAAACAAACACGTGAGGATGTGTGGAAAAAACGGTCTAGAAATGTACGACAGATGGAATCGGGTTCATGATCTCACCTGTTCCTGTGTGACTTCAGTGCCAATAGAAGAGCCCATCCTGCCCTTCATTACACGGCCTCCACCTCCCGTCATCGTGCCTGAGGACGAGGGTACGAATTGTCAGAAGACTCAAATCAAATCAAAATAAAACTGCTTTAAAAAAAAATAATAATAAAATAAATACAAGCATAATTATAATTTTATTTATTTATTTTTTTACCAGCCTGCTCGATGATCTGTCCCTGTAACGTGACCACTCTCCAGCGTTTGTCTTTCTGGAAGGCCACTCTTGTCGCCTGCTCGAGGTCTTTAGCCACCAGTGTGTCTCTCAGGGCAAAGTAGAACGCAGGACGAACACATTCATCCTTTACTTTGACCATATCAAACAAACGAGGGATGTTCTCTGGTGTGGTGATCGCTTTCGTGTTTTTCTCCCAGACCTTCATCTACATAAATAAATAAATAAAAAGGGCAAGTTAATAGGGATCAGCCAGTGTTCCCCCCACATAGAGTATATTTGCCGGGCGTTGTCAGTCTGCCATCCGCAATCAATTAACTAGTAGAGGACAGTTTCCTCTCGCGCTAGCAGAATACACAAGTACAGAGGCAGTTAATGCAGCGAATTAATGCAGCTGCCGTAAAAAGTATAAGAATGCCGTGCTGAGGGTCGCACATGCTCTCAAAGCATCACAATTTCACACAGTAAACAGGCTGCAAAAAAACGGGATGATCCCTTAAAACACAGCACTGGACGGCTTATACTTTTATGCTTGTTAAATAAATTTAAATAAAAAATTCTGCTGTGTCATGTAGAACCAAAGTAATCATTACTGTTAAAACATGTAAATTGTACTGCTTCCAGAAAATGGAAATGACGTCGCACAAATGCAGTACTATAAATACCCGTGTTATTATTATGTCACAAAAACAAGCCAAAACAACCATAAAAACATGTGATGAATCTTTTGTCTGCCCATGTGGCCGAGCTGCCAGCCGACGAAAAAGAAGCGCTTACGTCACCCACAAAGCGGAAGGAGACGCAAACAATTAGCGCTGTAATGATCTGAGGGAGCGTTCTGTTGCTGGCTGCAAAATGGAAGGGAGCGATTAAACTTAGCAATGAAAAAAGTTTTCAGCATCAGGAAACATTGCTTTAAAGCACAGGGCAAGCCTCAGCCTCATCTTTCTTCATTGCAATCACATGCTCCTTTAAAGACTAGTGTGCAGACATTTATATTCTGATGAATATATTGACTTAAAACACAATGTATGGACCCTTGTTCCTGTCTATGGATTTTTGCATCCTAAATGTCATCACAAAGCATTGCAATAAGAACTCAGTAAAGGCTTATGTTATGCCTGAGCTGTAGATTTTGAAACTTTTAAGTCATGCAACTTAACTTTCAGAACTAAGTGTTTTTGTATAATTATTTATTTAATGTGTGCCTTAGTTTTTTTTTAGATTTATTCATTGAAATACCTTTTTTTTTTTTTTTTTGTCTTTGCATCTGAGAAAAAAGTCTTTTAAAAATGTATGGCACTGTAATGCACTTAATTTATCTCAGTCAACTTTAAGCTATTCTTTACATTGTGAATAATTGACAATGTTTATTTTTTATGAAATGTTGTATGCATTTAAAATTTTTCTAAAAAGTAAACTAATTTGTTTCGCTTGTATATACTGATAAAAAAAATAAAGGAAACACTTAGTCCCAGTTTGACTTGAACGCCTCTCATGTGTGTATGCAAATTCAAGTCAAACTGGGACCAGGTGTTCTTTACTTTTTGAGCAGTATATTTTATATTGCACTTTAAGCAAAAGTACATTTTATCCGATTACTCGATTAAATTTTTGGTCGAATACTCGATTACTAAAATATTCGATAGCTACAGCCCTAATAGTACACACATTTATATGGCTATACAGCATAAGCATATATTATTTGTGTGTATACATTTGTAAAAATGCCAGGCTGTTCCGAGTATATTTCAAACCTGTGGGAAACATTGTCAGCATTTATATTTGCGTTGTTTACATTAAGGGAGAGGTTTTGTGTTTGAAAACACTTAATGTAGGAATAATCTTTTGCCCACACCATTTATATTTACTCTAGTAAAGAATCACTGAGAACAGGCGATTAAAAAATTTGGTTTCCATCCAGGAGTGGACGAAGCTGTACCTCAAACACCTGGATCAATCAGATCTCATGTCCAGGCTGCTAGTCATACTATTCATAGTGACCATGCAGACGTTTCTTCCCATTTACTTCCGTGAAACTAATTTGGCGTGTATATTTAAATCAAATGCACCTCATAACAATGCAACAACCATCAAAGCCCTACATACGGTGTTTGCTTTCAAATTCCACTAACACATTACACAATTACACCCTTACAAAAAGTATTAGTACCTTGTCTAGACCAATGAAGGTCGCCACACCAATACTCTGAGCCTTGAGGAAGGTGACGCATTTCTGAGCGGTGTCGATGGTGTCCACCACGATGTTATCGAGCGCACCACAGCATGAAGAGATAGCAATGTCAAACTTCTCATCTATGGCTCCCAGATCGCCCTGTGGTGAAACATCACAGAAAACCCTTTGCTCAAAAGACATATAAATGAGAGAAACACTTGTAAAACATTATAGTACTGCTGTTTATCTCACCAGACGTCCTAGGATGCCGGGGATTTTGCCACTGCGTTTCTGCTGCATGAGTGCATCGAGCACTTTGCCTCGGCTGCGGGTGGAGGACAGAGAGGACTTGGCCTCTTCAACCTTTTGTCTCATGTCCCTGACTGTAGCCTGGACCTGTCCATCCTGCTCAGAAATCTGTTTCAGCTCCTCCTCATCCTGCACACAAACACAGTATTGGATTACACACTAAAAAGCCCTTGATGTGATGACGTGACATTTCACATAAGCACGTTTTGCTGATCGTAGTATCCTCATAGAATCCCAGTCCAACATCAACCATTTACCTTAAATTTTTTTTAATCTAGCTTTTAAGTAACTTTTGGTGCATACACACCTTCTTAAGCTCTTGCTCACACTTGGGCACTTTGACCTTCAGCTCTTTGATGGCAGCTCTTCTGTCTCGCAGTGTGTCAGCAGTTCCCTGCAGGGCCTCTTTAGCCTGGTTGAGCTGTGAGACGGCGATGTTGTGCTGACTCAGGTAAATGTCCAGCTCTGACTGAGCTACGTCCATCTTCGAGCGGGTCTCGTTCACAGCCTTACTCAGCTCCAGAAGCTCCTTTTCTTTTTGCTGGAAAGAAGAGGCAAAGTTTTACTTCTTACATTTTTTACTGATCACTGATTCTACACTTAGACACATAGCTGATTCACCACAAAGTGCAGATTAAGCTAGATGTAACGAAAGTGTAGCGAACCTCCTTTTCCTGCTGCAGACCACTGGTCTCCTCCTTCAGGCGCTCCATCACATGAGCCAGAGCCGCTTCCTCCTTAACCTTCTCTTTCTCCAGCACTTCTTTCTTGGTAGAAGCCTCAGTGATGATCTTTTCACTGCTTGAAGGAACATTTTTTACTTCCTCCAACTGACAGAGACGGAGGAGGGAGGGAAGAGAACATGTATATAATGTTAAAGACCGATCAACAAGGCTCAACTTCCACCCGTTTGTCAAAGCATGTATAATAAGGCGTTCGGTTTGCTCATCCGTTTACATTCCAGAATTAAGTATGTATTTTCAGTTACTCTGTAATAGCTATTAAATTGTGAGAGACATTAAATCAGGGGAAAGGAGAATAAGTAGAAGGAAAACAAAACAAAACAAAAATCCTTTAAATGCTAACAGAGCACAGCCCTGAAGAGGGAAACTCGGCTGCAATTGTTACATAAAGTCATACTTCACAGGCATCCCACAGAACATGGCACCCCAGGGAGCTAAACTGCCCTGCCTCCATGACCCCCTGAAAATATCACTCCTATTTATGACCGACGAATTGTTTTGGTTTCATGAAGACTCATGCACGAGGGGAGGGTTCAAGAAAGATAATGCGAAACAATAGTAAAACTGTCACATCTTTTCAAACTTACTAGAACAAGCAGCCGTTTTGGTTTGTGCACAAAATCACAAGCCATAAATCTGATAACACAGACCAACAGTGATCATATTAAAACAGAAAATTTAGCCGTGGGTTATACAACCTACAAAGTCAAATCTCAGGAGAAACATCACTATAAACAGTCAGGCATCCCACATATTATCTACGAATGCAAACATTGCAGGAAAAGTGGCAAATTAGCTTTAATTCACATGCTGACATTCTGCACTAAATTAATAACAGGAACAAAAGACACAATTTCAAATACAGAAAGCATTTGCATCTCATCTCATCAGCTTTTCAATAAAAAAAATACATAAAAAAAAACACAACATGCTCTGGTGGCTCTGCCGCTTCCACTTTATAGTTCAGACTTAAGTACCCGCTCAAAAAAAAAAAACCTCTATATAAACATTTCGTCAGTGTTTTTTTTTTTTTTTTTAAATCAGGATGAGTACACCCCCTGGCAAAAAATATGCAACCACCAGAAACGGAGGAGCTTCATCCAGCTTGTTGACCTTGTAGCAAATAAACAAATGTGTCATATCTAAGATTTGTTTATTAGCCGAACATTCCCGTCTTTGATAGACATCCACCAACACTCTATACATAAATATATATCATTAATACATAAATGGCAAAAATATGGAATCATTAAGAAACAACCAAAAAGTCAACAAATAAATATATCTAAATTAGTATGTGTTGCTTCTCATGCTTTAATGATGACCTGAATTCCTGAGTGTATAGCCTTCAACTAATGCAACACAATATTCTTCATCAAGCTGGATCCAACTTTCTTAAATTGCAGTTGACAGATCAGCTTTGCAGTACAGAGCCTTGCCAAAGACCAATTTCTCTCTCTCTCTCTCTTCCTCTCTACATTTCCATCATAAATTCTTAAATCTGGTTGATATCCGGACTATTTGCTGATCCCGCCACCGAGTTGATGAAATGCTTTAAGACTCTTTGCTCTGTACCAAGATGCATCGCCATGCTGAAAAACGACTTCACTACCTCCAAACCCTGTTTCTAGCGATAGAACGAGCAGTTCAAACATGTTCAGAATTTCAGCTGTTGAGGTAAGGGTTGCCATGACACCTGTACTTTTCCTCTGACAAACACCTGATCAAAAGATCCAGCACCATCACCTTGGCCAAGGCAGATTCTTGCTTTTATTTATCCCACTGTAGTGTTAACACGTTTAAAGCATATTGTTTTGAGTTTTCTATCCTGACACTGTGACCCCCCCCCCCAGCCTACCTGCATGTTTTCTTTCCTGTTTTGTTCATAATGGAACTTTGAGTTGGAGTTTTATAATTCTTTGCCAAGTCTAACAGCTAGTTGAGGTCTGTAAGCACTTCCTTTTAAGTGCAGAATAATTTACATATTTAGGCTGCTGTTTGTTTTAGAAATGCAAATTACAAGCTTGTTTCTTTTCTTTACTTGGGAAGGGGGGGGGGAGGACATTCATAAAAATAATAATATTTTGTGGTTTGTTTCATGAAGCCACAAGGTGTCATGTTAGTGATTTGTTTATTTGCTTTGAAGTGACTGAACATCCACAGAGTGTTGTGATCCCATACTTTTTGCCAGAAGTTGTACTAAATTTCATCTCGGCATGTTTTCCAGTACGTGTACATTAAGTGTACAAATAGCATGCAAAACAGTAACTGCAAAAAGAGGTGATTTCACCTGTGATGGTAATACTATTAAACAAACATTACACACATCTTTGGAAAACACAATAATAATAATAAAAATATATATATTATATGCTATGTGGCTTCTAGGGACCCCCCCAAAAAAGTTTTAATTTAATTTTAATTCCGTTTTTACATTTATACAATCCTGTTAAAATTCAGAGTTAGAGACAATGCACATTTACCATGCATGTACACACACACACACACACACACAGCTGTGCGTATACATTTCACAAACAAAAATGAAACACACATACCTTTTCTTTATCTTTTTGTATCTGTTTATGAAGTTTCTTGGTCTTGTTCTTTGTGTGCTTGAGCTTCTCGCGCACCTCCACGTCCTGGAGGTCCAACTGTGTGAACTTCTCTTTCTGGCCCTCGATGAACTTGGTCAGCTTGCCCACTTTCCTGAAGAGAGACAACACAATGCTTGACTAAGCTCAGAAACATGAGCTCTGGATATGCCAATGTTACTATTTTAGGGAAAGTGGACGGTGGGGTAAAAGAGTTGTGTGTAAAGGGACAGGCGGTTCAACTCGCAATTCTTATATTTTCCCACAGCTTAAGAAAAAAAGCAACAATACATACAGCCAACACCAGGAGCCAACTGATATACCAGCGAAAAATATTGCAGCGATTGTGCAATGTACCCATGATGCATCTCAAAACACACATGGGGGGAAAACCCAGAGGTCAAATGAGTCGGGCCCTTTGCGATCTTACTTCTCCACATTCTTCAGGGCTTCGTTCTTCCCCTTCATTTCCTCTGTGAGCTGGTTGCTTTTTTCAGTCAGGCCCTTGGTGTCCTCCTGGATCTCTTGTTTTTCTGCTTCCTTTTCAGCCACACGCTGCTGCAAATCATGTCTAATTCACACGAAGGAGAGAGGGGGAGAAAAAAAAAAAGGGGGTGAGAAAAACGCTTGAAAATAATATTCATAAAATATTAAAACAACCTTAAAATAGTCAGTCAGTCAATCATTCTCAGTTGTAGACATTCATGAACTTGTAAGTCAATAAAAGAAAACAATTATAATCACCAGGTCTTAATGAACACTAAAGAGTCTAAAGCCATGGAAAAGAATGGCCTGGAAGGTCAGCAAAAAAAAAAAAAAAAGTTTGTTAAGCATGTAAAATTTGTAAAAAGCAGCTCAATGTTTTTTGTGCTGTTGTCAAGCTGTGTTCAAACATCTGGATCACTGCTTATTGTAAACCTTGTACTTTTTGTTTTCTTTTAAAGCAAGAAATTAACAAATGACCAAAAAATAAAAATAAAAAAATTTATGGTGTGTGTTTATAAAAACACACACCATGGACTTGTTTTATATAGAATTCACTGCAAATTGCTCTTCAATATTAGCCCTAAATTAATTAAACTTTCATTAAATGCCTTCATGCAGCTAATTTTTTTTAATGAGAATTAACTTTCAGGAATTATGTCCATGAGCTGACAACTTTACCAAAAAACATCAGTAAAACAAGGCAGCGGCATTACACACAATTATTTAACTTTTTATTTTTTTTAAAATAACATTCAGAAAAATAAACAAGCAAAGCAATATATTTTGTCTAAAACATGAGTTGGTCAGCCAGACACGTCAGAGTTCCCAGCATTATTCAGTCACTAATGTAATAATATTTAGATTGTATTAGCCATTATCTTAGCCGTGTTGCTCCATAATTACAGATGCTTTTAAAATGTAAATTTTTCTACACAAGACGTTAATGCTGTTACTGTTCTTACCGAGCTGTCCCCTAACAAATACTCCACATACTGCAATTTTCACTTGTTCTATTACGAGGGCAGTTTCACAGCAGTTGTGTAATCGCTCTGAACGCAGTCATAAACTCTAAGGGATTATGGCATTTCTTGTCAGACTCGCTGATATTTAGTTTCTAACTCAAATTCAGTAGCAAAATGAAACAAAATTAATAACATTTAAATCTTGGGGTTTTTAAGGCGTAATAAATCAGGAAGCCTAGAGTAACATCAAAGCTTTGGCACTTCCCGGTTTCCCCTCTATACCTTTCGATCAGATCTAAGATTACTGAAAGTGCATGTGGGACTTACACATAGAACTGGCAGAGTTGGCTTCTCTTCTTGAACATGTCGTTCTCTAGGGTGAGAAATTCCACCGCTTTATTCTTCTCACCCTCCAGGGCGTTCTTCTCTTTCTCCACCAATTTCACACGATTCAGCTGAAAATGCAGACACGGAGGTCAGAATAATTTACTAGTTAAGCATTTCATTAGGGAGTTCTGACTGATGGGTTTTTAAACCTAGTTTCACAAAATGTTATTTTAATTACGTTTAACAATCAACCACATCATCTATTGTCACACAGTACCAGGATGTAAAATATATAAATAGATTTAAAATCTAAAGGACAAAGATGATTCATTACGACAGATTGAGAACTGTTGAACTTTTATATTTTGACTTACAGCTAAAAATTATGTATCCACTTTTGAGTTCTATTCAAACATTTCTCTCATTAGAGCGAATTAAATTACAAAATGTTCAATGTCTATTAAACCAGCAAAAGCGAGATAGAAAAAAATAATACCTGAACTATTTAAAGACTACTGTTTACCAATTTACATCCTAGAATTATTGTAAACATTAGATCCAAACACCAAGCCATCTTCACAAATGTATACATTTTTAATTCAAGTCCCATGGTCTCATACAATCCACACAGATACAGCAAGTGACAAAAAGTAGTTATAATAAATCAAAAATAAAATCTTTAATCCATGTAAGATTAAAACTGCTTGGATGATATCGATAATCCAGTACTTCTCAAAAAAACGTTGAGTGTTTCCAAATTACTGATGGACCTTACAATTATTTCAGAGCTGGTACGAACCCTTTTCAGTCATAATTTCACTGTTGGCTTTACCCACACAGAACAAACGCTCCCTACAGTGATGGGTGCAGGTCATGCAACTGGCACCGATATCTATAAAAAAATTTTACTCCACTGTTATGGGCTTTTTACTTCATTACCACTATAAGAGCTTCTGTGACTAAAAATTCATGATTAGCTAGGAAAGGAAATGATGCACACTATCTTAAGCACTGTTTTTTTAAGGCTTAAAAAAAAAAAAAAAAAAAAAAAACCTTACAGTGGACACAGTCAGCTCGCACATGCTACATCACACCACATATGATTTCTCAATATTTTCCCTGTGGTCATTTGCAATAACACAATTACATACCTAAAATCCTTGTAACAACTTTAAGACAATTTCTTTAGAGATCCAGTTACTGTGCACAATTTATCAGTTACTCTTTTTGTGTTTTTGTTTTAAACTTACGGCCATCTGTGACTTACTACAGTCTTTATGTCATTATGACATAGATAAATAGATAACATAGATATTTAGATAAAGCTTCATCCACACAAATGCTTTGCGCAATATACGCAAACTTTTAGATCATATATTAACTAATTCATATTAAATTGAAAAATTGATTTTGATGAAACCATACATACAATTTACTATTATAACTTGAATTAAAGTCAGCTAAAGTAACAAAAGCTAAACAATTTAAATTATGAATTTCCCAAATTGGATATACTGGCAGTTAGCTTAACAACAACAATGTTAAACACTGCTCCACTTTGTAACAAAAAATGTCAAGTATGATTCTCAATGTGATTTCACAACTTATTGCCAATGTGAGACGTAAATTGTGTCAATCCACACAAATAACCCCGACAGTGCAACATACACAGCAACAAGTGCTTACAGCCTGCTTTTCATCAACTTTCAGAAAGAAAAACAAGATGCCTTTGAGCTGACAACTTTACCAAAATAAATAAATAAAAACAAAAAGAATAAAATAAAGCAGAAAAAAAACAAGCAAATGAATATATTATGTTTAAAACACGAGTCGAGAACCCAGAATTTTTTAGATATTAAACAATAACTACTGGAGAAAACATTACAGTCCAAAATTCACCTAATTTACCCAAATTGATGAGTAAATGTGGCTTCCTGTAACAGCCCTTTCTACCACCTGGCTAACAAAAACAAACTAAATCAACACCTTCAAAAACATTCCCCATGTGATTTTATTTTTTTTTTTTACATCAGACTGAAAGCATAAACACGAGTAGGGTAAGAATGAATGATAGAAGTGGTTCAGGCAGGTGTTTCCTCCCTTACCTTTTCCCCTCTCTGCTCATTCAGTAGCTCCACTCGTCTGCACAGCGTGTTGATGGGCTCTTTGAGTCGGCAGGAGCCGATTATGTCCTCCAGGTATTCCAGCATGCCTTCATCATGCTCCGTCTGGCCTTTGGGCTTCATCATCGCAATCTGCTCCACTTCTCCCTGAGGATCGGAGGGGGTAAAGGCAGTCACACACACACAAATCTCAGATTGGTTCAGCGTGCTCTCTTTTCAAAACACATGCAAGTAAACAAAAACAGGATCAAGTATATATACGACCTTCAATAACAAATGGCTGTTGAAATATACAAGGTTTATTGATTGAAGTTTTATAATGAAGAAATTGCTGACTCAAACTCACAATATCTGTCTGTCAAAAGCATAAATTCAGGCTTTCGAAGTTCTATATATGCCAAACCATGCATGTCAAAAAATGGGGTGGAGAGAGAGCGCGAGAGAGAGAGAGAGAGATGCAACACAAACAGGAAATTTACACTTTTAACAAGCCAATTAAGCCAAATTTTACGGTAAAACAATTTTTGCAATAATTAAAAGCATAGAACATTTCTCTAAACTAAAGCTCAAATGTGAATATTAGTTTGGAGAAACTAATCTTATGAAGAAACAGGTGTGAAAGTGTTTCAGTGTAGAAAGAGCAAAAAAAATAAATAAATAAATACCACAGCACATTAACACATACATTTGTATGTACTATTATACACAAGTGAGAACATAGTGTAAATGCAATTAATCTACATTACTTACAGATTAACTCAGGAACAGTCTAATCTTAAATAAATATCCAAAACTCACAGACTCACGGCATAAAAAAAAGCAATAGCTCACTGGCTAAATATAAAAATCTAAATGATCAGACACATCGTACAAATGAAACAGATGTAAAAAAAAAAAAAAAAAAAAAAACCTGAATGAATGTGCATGACCCTGCCTCACTGAAGCAGCACAAGTAATATTGGGGTTAGGTTGCATTTTCTCACACACCAATATTTACGTGCTGCTAAGGTGGGGAAGGCATAACTGGGAAGGCAACTGTTGCCCTCTGACCTCAATTGGATAGCTTGGATGAAATCCGTAATCTCACTCTCTTCCCCCCCCCCTCCCCCCCTGTCTCACAATGCAGGAATGCAGCGGCTCCGATTTTGCAATCCCCTTAAAACTCTAAAGCAGCAAATTATGGTTTGCACCTTTTTGGCAATGTTGAAAACCATGATGCGCTGCTATAGCAGTTTAAGGTTTGGCGTCATGTTGGCTGCTTAATTGTAAAATTTTAGATGTAAACGTTAGCCTAATATAAGGAGTACAGGAAAGGTCAGCAGCAAGAGAAAAGAAAGTAATGGCATGGGTTAAACACAACGTATGAATAAAAGAACAAAAAATTAAATAATTTTTTTGTGTGTTTTAGAGGACAGAATTATTACCTGCAGAATGAGAAATCGGTTGTGGTCAAGGTCAATGCCATGGCTACGGAGCAAAGTTCCAACGTCTTTAAAGGTCGCCTTTTTGCCATTTATGTGATAGGATGAAGAATTATCTTTACCGGCCGTTCTTGAAACGTAAAACTTGCTGTCAGGGATGACATCGTAGTCTTCTCCTTCCTGAAGGGGGGGGGGGGAGGGGGCACAGAAATAGCAGCAGAGCTCTTCAGCACATGCAGCAAACATCCCAAATTATTGGTCCATATGCATCAAACATAGAAAAGTACAGAAATGCTGGCACCCGGTCACACACCAACTCTCTCTCACACACACACCCTGTGACTGCTTGTTCGCATCTACGAAACAAAACCTTGACAATATTTTAACTGAGAACAACAACAGGGGCGTGTACATGTGTATATCTATATATAGAGAAATATACACACTGCATACACCATATATACATAACCACAAAAAGAGAATGCAAGAAAGAGAGACACACAACCTATTTGCAAATGTAATAATATAATATTACATTTTGCACATGTTTAAACATCCACTTTTTGTCTCATTGTCCTACTCATTTCTATTAAATTCCTTTTTCTGTTCAGTTCTGAGAACTGCAGTAGGCTTAAAACCAACACAAATTCCTAGAAATCTACCCAATTCGCTCTCTCGCACACTAAATAAATAAATACATAAACAAAAGAATCCAGATAGACCATTTAGTTTGGGAAAAATCTATTAATAAGCTACCTTACAGTCGTGTGCATTAATCTACTTTTAGATTAGATTAAAAGCCGATTCAGTTGAGCCTCTTCCATTAAAACAAAAAACAAACAAAAAAAAAAAAACACTATACTTACAACAGATCTCATGTTGAGAGAACGGTCCCACAACGAAACTAAAAATCACAGCATACCGCTATGCAAGTACAATATGCACAACAAACAGTTTGATGCGTCATAAAGCACAACACTTTTTTTTTTTTAAATACCTTGTCGATAATCTTCTGAAAGTGCACCTCTACAGTGCAGCTCTGGATGTCCTTGTGCCCGTCAGAGCTGTGAATAAGCACAGAAAGCTTTTTGGACCTGATTTTTTGCGCTCTGTATCCAAACACAAAAAGCATTGAGTCAATGACGTTAGATTTCCCACTGCCGTTCGGACCGATGATACAGGAAAAGCGCTGGAAAGTGAGAAAGGAAAGGAAATTTAAAACCATGTTCTATTTTTTTTTTTTGAGAACAATTCAAACAAACAAATTAAACTATTTATATCTCTAAGAATGCTTAATGTGGTTTGAGATAAGGTGCTCTTGGGCTGTGTAATAAAATTCATCTTAGCAGTGGTGTAATTATGAACATGTTAAAATATCCTATTTAATTCAATTTGCACATTTGGTCTATTGAAACCAACTTGAAATTTCAGCTGATGTTATTTATAGAACTATTTGTTTTTGAGGGTCGGATAGAATTAATTTGTCTAATCAAACAGGTTAATAACAACTTAATAACAAATGTAATAACTTTGCAACTGCTAGGGTGAAATTTCCACCACTAAATAAAATAAATAAGTAAAAATCAATCAATAAAAAGAGCATGTGCTTTGGCTATGTTGCAGCCATGTTTTTCTTAACAACCAAAAGGTGTTAAAAATAATTTAAAAAAATAGGTAGCTGATAAAAACATTAGTGAATGCGGTCCAACAGTGCAAGTACATGACACTTTTATTAAATTTAAATAATGCACAAATAATTACCTGTAAACATTTAATTCACTCTGAGTAAGTTACTGTACCTTATGAAAAGGCCCCAGGATCTGCTCTCCTGCGTATGATTTGAAGTTCTGGTTGACAATGTGCGTGATCATAAGGCGGGGAGCGCCCGGTTCGTTGGTCATGGCGGGGGGTGGGGGTGGAGGGATGCTACCGAGAATCTCCTCCAGGGTCCGGTTATCCACTGCCTCCTCGCCAGCGGCATCTGCACCAAAGGGGGGGGGGGGGGGGTAAGAGAAAGGAGGGGGGGAGCAACTTTTATTTCGCACCATTCAAAACCATCCAGTTTCGTATGTAAGGAGCATAAGCTGGGGGAGGGGCGAACAAACAAAACAAAAACAAGCAAAACAGACAAAGTCGAGGAAAAAGAAGGAGAAAAAATAAGTATAGACTGGAGAAGTTTAATACAAGTGCTTGAGTGTTAATCAGTCGGTGCTTTAACATGTGAAAATCACTGATTATTAACATCAGCATGCAGACTAGAAGAAAAGTTTCCAAGTAGTGTCAGTATTGTTTATGAAATAAAGTTAATAATAAGAATGAGATCATTAGTAGTATTATATTGTTTAAGCCTGGTCACTCATCACGATAGAACAAAAAACAAACAAAAAAACAACAGTCTGCAGTTTTAATCGCAGTAATAATAGACTAATGACACGCAACCCATTTTCTCACTTAAATGATCCGGGCACAATGCGACAGTAATGACACATCCATCAAATAAAAGTCACTGACACAATCTGTACGGAAAAAAAAAAAAACAAGTTGTCCTGCTTATAATAAACAACCCTTTGTTTCTTACCCTGAGTCTGCGGTGTGTCTTGGTCATCTGCGTGCACTTCTCTAGGGGGCTTTATTTCCTTCATCTCATCCTCCGAATCATCCTGCGACCCCTTACCCCGGGGCTTCGCCACCGACGAGCTTTTCGTCGTTTTCGAAGGCATGATCCACTACACAAGCTGAAGAGGAGGAGGGGGGGGGATAATAAAAAAAAAAATACTGACAATCAGGATGAAGCGATCCGATATAACCAGAGTCGACCTTCGATGTAGCCGTTTCTCATCCATCTTTTATCGGAATAATAATAATAATAAATAAATAAAAATAAAACAAAGAAAGACAACAAGCAAAGAAAAAGGCGCACTCCGATAACAAAGCATCCTTGGACGTGCGTTTCATTTCACCATGCGTGCGTCCATCCATCGAGTCGATTATTTCCTCGCGCACCGCAAACTTGCTTCTTTCTTTCTTTGTTGTCAGTGCACACACAACCTACGATCGTGTAAGAAAAAAAATGCCGCAAGTTCTCTTTCACGAATAGGCTTCAAAACATGAGTTATTGCTTGTAAAAAAAAATTTTTTTTAAAAACGCCAATCATAATATATTAATACATAATAATAAAAAGCGCGCACACACGCACGACAACTTCCTTATACAAAAGTAATCAAAGCAGAAACGAGCCAGGTCTAATTCAAAACCTAGCGAGCTCTCCACCCCACCCCACCCCGCAAAAATATGGTTTTGTGTTGCATGATGGCCAACTACTACTACTACTACAACAACAACTACACACACACACTTGAACGCTTAGACAAAGCGCGAGCTGCCACAACGACGAAAACACACTTGGTGACGTTTCTCTGTCAACTCCATTCAGGACGCAGCGCTGACGCTCCGGCCAAACACGCCGTTTACACCAGCGTTACACACTCCCAATACACAATAAGTGTTTAGGTGGCAACATGCGTGTTTGAATCTGTTACAAATGAAATAAAGTGTTGAAAACCCACACAAACACATAAAAGCGTGTGAGAACTGGAAAAAAAAACAACCTCATGGCGACGGTTTGAAACTTTCGCTACACCCCTCAAGCCAAAAATAAAATAAAATTTAAAAAATCAATTCAAATGTTTGTAACTTAAGTACCCCTCATGCACTATGCTAGTGTACCTACCTATTTAGCTAACTAACTAAGTTTTAAGTGCATTTTTACACTTTACAGCTACAGTATACACGGAAAATGTATAATTATTTAAAAAATAAAAACAACAAAAACATTTTTCCTAGATAACATATTAACCAAACGAGTTTGTTAAATAAGAAACAACTGTCTACGTAGTTACGAAGGCGAACAAGTCAGGAATAGACTAACTAGCCTAGCTAGCTGACTTAACTAAAAGAAAAAAAAACTAGCCAGAACTAGCTCTTCCATAAACACTATAACTTTCCGTTCCCATGGATACAGCTAGATGTTGTACTGTTCTATTACAAAACTTTATAGAAGCAAGCTCGAACTAAACGTCTAATACTACTATAACATCCCAGTGTGTGTGTGTGTGTGTGTGTTTTGCCGCTAAGCAGATTTAATGCCTCTGGGTGACGTTTATGTCTCAACCCTTCTAACGTTAAACAAAGTTAAAAACCGCTCACCTTTATTTTTCCGTCGATTATTTTAGACTTCTCCTATAAGCTTCCCTCCTGAGGTAATCCACAAAAAATAAGTCTACCAGATGAATTAAAAATATACGAAAAATCCGGCTCTATGTGTGTGTGTGTGTGTGTGTGTGCGTGAGCTCCCCGGAGTCGGCTCGGAAGAAAAAAAAAAACAGCTTGAAAATGGCGCCTAAATTCGTTACAATCTGCCGCAGAGCATCATGGGAACCTCGCGCTGTCCCGAGAGCACAAATTCAAAAAAATAATGAGTGCGCGTGTGCGCGCGCACACGAGAGTGTGTGAGTGCGCATGCGCCAAGTTACAGTCCGCGAGCGTTTCCCCAAAGTGTTTTTTATTTATTTATTTGTTTGTTTTCACAAAAAGACAATATGCAAGAAAAAAAGCATGTATATGTATACATATACATATATACAAACATAACATCCAGGGTGGATAAAAGTAGCAGTAAATAACAAATTATTAAATATATAAATAAATAATACACTGGGGGTGTATTAAAACTATATAAATTATATAATAAAATCACTTTAAAGGAGTACCAGAAGTACATTTATATTTAGGCATTTAGCAGACCTTATCCAGGGCGACTTACATTTTAAATCTCATTATATATCTGTGCAGTGGAGTGTTAAGCGCCTTGCTCAAGGGCCCAACAGTGGCAAATTGGTGGTTGTAGGGTTTGAACCTGGGACCTTCCGAACCGTAGTCTAACGCCTTAACCACTTATTCCACATAAATGAAAATTTAGATTTTTTAAAAACCTAATACTTTCTAAATATCTTACAATGTAATTTCTGAATACCAAAAATAGGGGCATACTATTAAATATACTGTTATGAATAAAACAAACTTAGTAAATATAAAGATTACACATATGCAAAATATTTATCCTCCTTTTCCTTTTTATAACCAAAGAAACCAAAAAAACTAAATTCAGGAAACAAACTTTGGATAAAAATAAGAATACAGTATTTCCCCCTTAACATGATCAGTAATTAATTTATGGGTGTTTTTTAATAGTATAAAAGTACTAACATGTATATCATTCAAGCTAGACTGTTACTCACTCATTCTTCCTTTACACCACTTTTTCCTGTACACAGCGTTGCGGGGGAGGGGGGTTCTGCAGCCTATCCCAGGAGACTAGGGTACAAGTCGGGGTCCACCCAGGATGGGGAGCCAGGGCACTCACAATCACACACACACACACACACACACACACACACACACACACACACACACACACACACACACACACACACAAAACACTATGGGCGATTTGTGAACACCAATTAATCTAATCTGCATGTCTTTGGCCTCTGGGAGGAAACCGGAGTACAAGGACGAAACCCATCAAGCACGATGAGCACATGAAAACTCTACACACACAGACCCAAGGCGGAAATTGAACCCACACCCTGGAGGTGCAGGCTGCCCTGAATAGACTGTAATGTATTATTATTATCAGTAGTAAATATAATTTTTTTCTATCTGAATTTGAAATCAAGGCTTTGAAATGCACTATTGAGAATTTCCTGTGAAATTCACTCACCATCTATACTGCTTTATCCTGTATACAGGGTCACAAGAGGCCTAGAGCCTATGGAAATGTGCAACCCCACTCTACAGCCGATTTGGGAACAACAATTAGCCTAGTCAGTATGTCTTTGAACTGTGGGAGGAAACCCATCAAACATGCAAACTCCATGAACATAGAGGTGGGAATCGAACCCAGACCCTGGAGGTGCAAGGCGACAGTACTAACCACTAAGCCACCCTGCCACCTTGTGAAATTCAGTGAACGTTTATTCAAAGCTGTTTCTTTAAAATATTTCAAATTAATAAATTAAATAATATACAAAATTCCCCATCAAACTAACTATTCAGATGTGATCCATTTACACAATGTGTTTTTTTTTGTGATGGCAATATGCCTCCATACATCTGCCACATCGTTTTCTCGCGAGACAAACAGCAACGTGAAGTGGGGAGGGGAATGTTAAATCTCGCGAGACGAACGCCAAACCTATGCGTGGACCGCCAGATCTCGCGAGACTTCTCAATGGCGAAGTGAAGGGCCGTGTGCGGCTTGGTAGCTTAGCAGTGAGAAAACACAGGTAAGTGTGTCTCAGAGTAACTCTACCATTTCAACCTGTGCTTTGGGTTCGAGCTCGGTCTATGTGCACCTCGTTTTCCCGTTGTTTTGCATTTCTGCACGTTTCTATAGTTTTTTTTAACGTTTCGCTAGGTCGCTAGGAGGATGCGTAACGTCTAAGGAGAGCTCTAGCCAACGCGTTACCGTAGCAACGGGATCTGGCGTAAAGCTACAAGCAGGAAAACGAAATCATGCTAACCGCTTTCTCATTCTTTGCTTTATTTCATTAATTCTTCTGCAGATCTGTAGTTATTAATGTCACAATAATAAACAGTAAGATTAATAAGTAAGGTTTATTCGTGAAATCTGTTAACATACAAAAGCTAAATGAGTTCAAATCTCTTCCCTGAGCTAGTCATACATAGACAGGAGTCAGATCAAGTAAATAATTGTTTACTTATTTTAAGATGTGTACGTTATGATGCTTGCGAAGAGATTCAATATACAAAATGGTATCAAAAAGTTTCACAGATCCGGTCGCTTCTACTGTACGTCCTCTCTCAGACGCCTTAAAATCTGGCAGCCGAATTGATGGTCTGTCCCTCGGGCAGGATTTCTCGATCTCGATGTCAAAAAAGACGACCAGCATGCACTTGGTCGAGCTGTCTTGCCTGGAGATAATGGCCTTTTCCACTGTCAGGATTGTTGCAGGGTTGTACCCATACACCCAAGGGTCGCCACAGGTAATGGTCCTCGACATGCAGGACGGATCATCCACGGCACGCTGACGGAGCTCTTGGCAGACTTTTGACGCTCCTGGGTCAGCAGCCTGGGGACGAACTTGGCAGCAACACGGCGCACATTCAAATCGCACATGATCACCTGGACAGTTCCGTGTGACATATTGACAATGGCGGCAGTGTTGAGGATTGTTCTCGATAATTCATGTACAAGTTGCCTAATGGTTTTGACATTTTCGGGGGTTGAGCTTGTTTGAAGGTCTTCCTGATCTTTCATCATCTTTCGATGATGTTCTTTCGCTCTTGAAGCGTGCATGCCACCCAAAACACTTCGAATGATTCATTGTTGCATCCCTGTAAACTTAGAGAAATGTATCAAATGTCTCTGTGGCAGATTTGCCCAGTTTCATGCGGAATTTGATGAAATAGCAGATGTGGTAACGCACAAGGTCAGAATAGCACCAGTTGCACAGCTTTCGAAGAACACACGTCAGTGTCTTTTGGCACGCTGACTTATGAAGGTCAGTGCTCCCTGCTTACAGCCATCTGTTGGTGTGGCATCAAAAACTAGTCTCGAAACTTTTTGATATCACCTTGTATATACGGTATGATCCAAAGAAATGAAAAAATAGTATGATGTATATTATATATTTATATAATAGTTATATTATCATATTAATATCATAGTATTATCGTTATAATTAACATATAGCAATAAGTTTAGTATAAATTTTATATATACTTTTATACAAGTATATTTATATATAAAAGACACGCAAACGCATGCACACCAAAAATCACAACACGCCAAACAGTGGAAACAAGGTCTGAGTATAATCTGTGTAATGTTTTGTTAAGTGGAAAGTCGTGTCCTTCTTTTCAGTTAAATTATTTGCACGTCTGTCCACAGGAGCTGGATTTGTCTCACCAAGAAAATACAGAATGAGATTCAAAACATCTCTGCTGAAGGAGCCGAAGCATATCCTTTCATTATTAACTCTATACCCAGCCATGATGGTTTTTTACTAGGCGTTACCAATTTCAGAGCCGTTACATACAAGTGTAAATAAGAAATTATATCCCAGAATGAAGCCAGGTAAGTGTATTCTGTATGTGTTGTCTTTCATCGTAGTTAAATTCCAGTAATATGCACGTGGCCCTGAACTCAAATCAACTTACACGAGGCGATGTGCACTGATCGATCTTGGTTGTAGAAATATTCAGAGCCAGAATGTGAATAATAACGATACCCGCTGTACCTGTGGAGTCAGTAACATAATATTGCATGTACAGAACCTGTCAAAGATTTTGGACACATCTTTGAAATTCAATGTTTTTTTTTTTTTTTTTTTTTTTGTGATTTATTGTCTACATTCCAGAACAGTCAAGATCAGGAAAGACCATAAAATTATATGGGGTGTCCAAAATTTTGACCGGTACCCTATATATTAATTGCAGTGCAACTTAGTAATGACTTTTATGCATCATTAATCGTTATACATCCGTCAAACATTACCACAGGATTATAAGCATGCCTTAATGTAAAACCTCTTCACCAGTTTAGTATCGTAATGTCGACAAGATGATTTATTATTGGCGCCCCGCTTAGTCAGACGTCCACGGCTCAGTGACAGGTTTCAGTTCTCTCCCGTCATGCTCGCTAATGTGAATTTAGCTAATGTTCCCCAAAATCACTATCTGTTGTCAGCACATACACAGTACAAGTCAAAAGTCTGGATTTATTTTCTACATTCTAGAACAATACTGGAGATTTCAAAACCATTAAAAATAACACGTATTGCATAAGGTAATTGAGTAACAACATCAGCACTTACTCCCTCAGTCACTCATCGTCTGTACAGCGTTATCCTGTAAACAGGGTCAAGGGGGGCCAGTTCTAGGAGACTTGGGACATGAGGCGGGGTACACCCTGGATCGGGTGCCAATCCACACACTATGGGCAATTTGGGAACGCCAATTAGCCTAAACTGCTCCACAGTCTTTGGACTGTGGGAGGAAACCTGAGCACCGGAGCTAAAACCACCAAGCACGTGGAGAACATGCATGAACTCCATGCACAAAGACCAGAGGTGGGAATCGAACCTCGACCCTGGTGGTGCAAGGTGCTAACCACTAAGCCATTGTCGCCACAACACAGACAGGTTTTATTTTAACACACGCCGGTCAGCTATTCTGGAACAGTTCTTGCAAGAACAGTATTGTCAAGTGCATTTGCAAAAACTCATCAAGCACCATGATGAAACCGGCTCTCATGAAGACCTTCCCAGGAAAGCAAGACCAAAACTTACCTCTGCTGCAGAGAAGTTCATTTAGAGACTCAGAAATCACCAATTAACAAACAGCACCTCGGGTTAGAGCCGTTATGAAGGATTTACAGAGCATAACCGTTCAAATGAGATTATTGCTTATTTTAGACACCTTCGGTATTGTTGTACAAAGTGAAAAGAAATAAAAATCGGAAAAGACCATGGAATTATTAAAGTGTGTCCAAACTTTTGACTGGTAGTGTTGCGTATGTGCCTTGTTATGGAGTTTTGAGAGCTGCACATAGACAGAAAAAAAACAAACTATGAATTTTAAACAGACCTTTTTTAAATTCACAAAGACTACAAGACGCACTGTTTTTGCTACTTTGATTTCACTGCAACTTACTGCTGATTCCCATGTAGGAAATAAAATTAACAAATGTTGTAGCTACATTCATTGTTATTCTTATTGATATTTTTTTAATGATACAGTTAATGTTTACATCAGATTGCCTGTATGGGAAACATAAAAACCTTTGGATGTTCGCCTTAACGCCTGTGCACATAAAGAACTGGTCAGTTGTGTGGGCTGGGTAACAGCCGATGAAGTCTACTCCTGTAGTGAAGACCATCAGATTTTAAAATGGAACCTGCTCACGGACGAAACCAGTGTGGTAGTGAAGCTGCAGGACGACATCTACCCCATCGACCTGCACTGGTTTCCCAAGACTGTAGCTGGGAAGAAGCAAGCTCTGGCAGAGATCTTCGCCCTCACCAGTACTGATGGTAAAGTCTCGTTTGGATTTCTTCAGGCTAGGACATTTCATCTCATATCCTCTTTCACTTATTTTATATATAATTTTATTTTTCCCCCCAAAGAAGACAAGTTATTCTATACAAAGGGACCACAAGGCAATAAGGAAACATTCTCTTCATCTCAAAGTTGGCAAAAAATTGGCAAATGATGTCAAGCATTTTTTTCCCTCTCAACCAATCAGGTTGCAAATTCAGGGGGAAAAAACTATTTAGTTTTACATTGTGTTGCCCACGAGGTAAAAGGTTCGTGACTGCTTCGTTAAAAGGGAAACGTGAATAGTGTAAAGAACCACTGAACAATGGTTCTTCACTTTGCCCGGAAGTGGACTTAAAAATAAATATATATTCATCCAAAACAATATATATCCCAAAAAAATATCCATATATATTGGATATATTGGGCTTTTTTTTTTGACAAAAAATATAATAATAAAAGAAAAATACAGAGAAATTAATTGTGATTATTGGCTGCTATAACATTGAGCATAGTAAATATGTAAAATATTTATTTATTTATTATTTTATTTAAAAATGTATTGTTGATTTAGCATCCAACAAAGTTAAATTGGAAAAATTATGTGGAGACAAAAAAAAAAAAATTGAATAGTCTACTTTTAAAACTGTGCACACCATTTTACACTGGGGCATGCGAGCGTGCTCATAAATAAGCAAACACGTTCAAAGGTATTTATCATCCACCTCTCACTAATGCCATAATTTTGATTACATCTAAAAAAAGATCAACCATGTCTGTAGAATTTATATTTTACGTCTCTCCAAAAGCGACAGACAACAACAAGAGGCACTCTTATCAGGAATGCTGCCGAGAGACATACAGCAGCATGCAAATGGCTGCAGGAATGTCTGGCAAGCACCGCATACTCCCTGCATACGGCAACGATCTCTTTCCCATTGAAAACCAGTGATATGACTTAAAGTATATTGTGCACAGAAAACCGAGACTGCACAGTTTGATAGATCTGGAGAATTTTTGCAAGGAAGAGTGGAAAAATTGCTAAATCAAGATGTGCTTTGTACCCAAAAAGACTAAATGCTGTATTACAAGGAAACAGACACATTCCCAAAGTGTTATTTTAGAGCCTTTGCCCACTTATTTAATCAGGTTATTGTTAAGTTTTTTTTTTATTCTTCCCTGAAACCTTTCTATTTTTAAATGGTTGCTGTATGACATTTTACATCTGGGCGTATGTAGGCATTTTCTAGTCACTCTATTCTGATATTAACTGACACTGACCTCATCTCACATGCTCTGGACTTTCTGCGAAGGTAAACGGAGAATTTTGAGCTCATCAATTCGAAGTGAAATCTGGCAACGTGCAGCATGTTTGACTTGGCTTACATTAGACAAGTATCTAGTTAGCATCAGTTTATTATATTTATTAGGTATGCTACCAAGGATTTTCAGCCAATAGAGCACTTTCAGTTTTCAGCCAAAAGAGGAAAATGTTGTTTTTAGGTCTGGAATGATTCAATAGGCCTGCGCTGAAGTGCCAAATCTAACACTTTACACGTCAATTAGAATGTGATTAAACATGCTGTTTTTCATCTCCGACTTAAGGCCTGAATTAGATGGCTCATTGTAACAGAAATGAATGCTGTATGTGCACGTGTTGCAATAGCGAAATAAATAGTTTGGTAGTATCCCAGCAGGAATTTCTGGCTGCCAAAACGTCGTGGTAATGTTCATCTGGCTACGTTGCTAACGTTGGGACAACGCTAGTCGTGGGTTGTTTTTAAAAGTTAGTATGACTTTGATTAAATGACGTCGGAACAACGTTGACTACTCGATGACGGGATAACGGTGAACGAATTCCCCTAACGCAGCGTTCCAAAAACGACTTTAAAACAACATTAATACCAAACCGATGACATGAGCTGGACTCGAACTCTGATCACTGAAGTGAGAGCAGGGATGGCTTCCCTGATGAGTCTGGTTCCGCTCAAGGTTTCCTCCTACTGCTGTCTCGGGGAGGTTTTTCTTGTGTTTCGATTCTGCAAAGCTGCTTTGAGACAATGATTATTGTTATAAATAAATAAAATTGAACTGAATTGAGTTGAAGAGCACAGTGCGCTTACCAGTGGACCCATAGGGAGCATGCTGCTGTTGGTAGTAATCGCGCTTGCATAGAAACAAGCGCCACAAACTAATTCAGTACGATGGCAACTGCCGTACATTTTAAAATATTAATCTTATTAAACTTCATTTAAAAGTGCACACACCATATTACATTACAGCAATTTCTGACCTGAGATGCACTTCATGGTAGAAAACGAACTAAGAGTTGCGAGACATGAGATACAAGCGCTGTCATGTGGGAAGCCCGATCGGAATCGTGTTCGAAATTTAAGGGACCATTGATGTGGTCGGATGTCGTGCGAATGGATGTTATTCAGCATAAATGCTCCAAATAAAGAGTAAAAGTTGTGGTTTTAAGGTTGTATTTTGCAGCATTATCTTAATGTCATTTAATCAAAGGCATTCTAACTTTCAACACCACCACTGTCCTGATGCTGAACATCATCGCAACTTGGTTACAATACTCATCCAACAGGACGGTTCATGCTGGATAACACAATCTGACGCACTACACAAACTAGTCTGGCTGTGTGTCAAATTGCACACGTATTTACATTTACATTTAGGCAGAGGCTCTTATGCAGAACGATTTACAAATTGCTTAAGTTATTGGATAGATGGAACACTGGGTTACTAGGTTAGTATTTGCATATTTAATAGTCTAGATCATTTCAAATACTAACATTAGCTGGATATAGTTAGCATTTGAACTTTAAAAACCTCATGTCTAGCCTTAAATCTACCTAAAGGTTTATTTGGTGTTCCAGTCTTCTCCATTTTCTAGATCAGTAAAAGGTTTCGAATTGAGCTGCAGCTCCTGACAACAGTCGCGATGACAGCAGAAAAAAAACAGAGTTTGTCATTGTGTCCTCGCCGCTGTGTATCATTTACAGTTTGACATGGAAACCATACAAATAGAGAGATTTTGGCTCTGCAGTCTTAGTGGTGATCACTTTTAATCTTCTAGATATGCACCACCAGTCAAAAGTTTGGAGAAACCTTCTTCTTTCAGTGTTTTTTCTTTGTACATAAATACTGACGGCGTCCAAACAATGAAAGAACATGTATGGAATTTTGTAGTAAACAAAAAAAAAAGTGTTTTGAATATGTTTTATATTTTAGATATATGTCCAAAGTAGCTACATTTACCTTTGACGACAGCTTGGCACAGTCATGGCATGACATTTCTTGTCTTCTTAATGTGCTTTAGGCCATCCGTTGTCTTCTGCAGAGGAAGGATGGATACAGAGTCTGTTAGTTTGCCTTCAACTACTGTGCCAATCCATATTATGGCAAGAAACAGTCAGCTGAAAAAAGAGCAAAAACGGTGCAGCATTACTTTAAGAAAGAAAGGTCAGTCAGTCAGAAAAATCTCAAGAACTTTGAATGTATCCTCAAGTGCAATCGTCAAAACCATCAAATGCTATAATAAAACTGGCTCTCATGAGGACCATCAATGGAAAGGAAGACCAAGGGCTACCTCTGCTGCAGAGGATAAGGTTCAGATTAGAGGATCAGATTAGAGCCCATATAAATGCTTCTCAGAGTTCAAGTGGCAGACATGTTTCAATATCTACTGTTCAGAGGAGACTGCGAGAGTCAGGCTTTCAAGGTCGAATTGTTGCAAAGGAACCATTACTATAGAAGAACCCGTAGATGAGACCTGCTTGGGCCAAGAAACATACGGAATGGACATGAGATCGGTGGAAAACTGTCGAAATTTGAGATTTTTGGTTCTACCTGCCTTGTGTTTGTTAGACATATCAAGGGTGAACAGAAAGTTCTTGAATAAGTGGTTTCCATCATTAAGCATGGAGCAGGAGGAGGTGTGACGGTGTGAGGATGCTCTGCTGGTGACATTGTTGGTGACTAAGTCAAAATTGAAGGCACACTTAACCAGCATGGCTACCGAAGTATTTTTATAGCAACATGACATCCTATCTGGTTTCTACTTCATTTGTTTTCCAACAGAACATAACCCCCTGTATGCTATGTAAGAGCTGTTTGTCCAAGAAAGAGTTATGATGGAGTGCTGCATCAGACGACCTGGCCTCCACAATCATCCGATCTGAATCAATTGAAATGGTTTGGGAAGGAGTTGGACCTAAGAGTTAATGAAAAGCAGCCAACAAGTACTCAACTCTTTCAAGATAGTTGGAAAACCATTCCAGGTGACTGGAAAAAGCGATCTGCTTTGAGGAAATGAAAATATGAAACGTATTATGGGTTATTTCACACGTTTTTGTCGGCTACATAATTCCATATTTGTTCTGTAACAAATAAATAGAAATAAGGAAAAACATCGATGAATAAGAAGGTGTGTCCACAGGCACTGCACACAGACAATGTAGGTAGGTATTCGATCAGTGCTGCTAAGATTTGCCCCAGCTTGACCGCTAGAACCGGACTACAAACCCGATTTTTGAGGTTTCTTACTTCGCCCGGTGCACACTCCCCTGCCGTTGACCTCTGCGTCTCATGCGCTTATCACATGAAGACATGGAGTGGAGACACATGGCTGTGGCAAATGACGTGTGGTCACCACACTAATGGCAGTGTAGAGTTGCATAAACACACCCACAAACTGAAGCGGTAATTTAGTCTGGCAGCTCGCTGTTGCGATGAAAACTCCGTTCAATCTGTGGACTTTCTCTCACCCCTGGACAACAATATTCTTTAAAGAAAAGAAAAAAAATAATCAGTTTTCTCCCTCCATGTGGAACATCTTCATAGATGAAGATTTGCACATAAGGTTGAGGAATGAATAATTTGCACGCTGCCTGTTCACCTCCATGTCTCAGAGCTCTGTTGCACTCCGGCATCTCTCGATACCTCTAGTCGCACACGTGATTTTGCCATATTCTGAATTTTGACCCACTCCTTTTTTTTTTTTTTTTTTTTTTCTTTTTTTTTGTTTGATGCTTTCAGCCACCTATCGCAGCGCACAAGTGTCTTGCGGTGGAAACTTGCACACCTACCTGAGTTCTCAAATGTCACAACTTTTTAGCTTTTGCTCTGAAAAGAATAAAAAAAAAACCTCAGATGTTTAGCTTTGGTGGGTGGGGGAAAAAGCCATACAGTAAGTTTAGCGGTTGGCTCCAGCCCCAGTCACCGCGTAGGCCTCCGGAGCTCTGTAGATACACGTCAAACCTGGGCACGGCGCTCATAGCTGACGGACCGAGCTTTACTCCTTTGCGGAGGAGAAACTGAAATGCTTTGTATTTCAACTTTTTTTTTATTTTTATTTTTTAAGAAAGTTTCGTAGTCGTTCATTCGTTACTACCTGCTTTTCTGGGTTCGCTTTTGTTTTGTCGAGATCCAAATATAGCATCGGGAGAGCGCAGCAGCATGCTGATTTGCAGTTTTAGGCAACCAGAAATTACATAGAGCATTCTGAATTTTTTAATATGCACCACCACAAAGTATATGGTTGGCTAGTGTCTTTGATAACTGTCTCCATGCCTGATCGCCCTCTGTCTCCAACACAAGGGAGACTGGTCTAATCTAAGCAGCAGACATTCTGTGCTTACTCTTCTGTTTCGTGTTAAGCGTTTTTGCTAAAAGTTACCTAGAACAAAATCTCTGCGTCGTTCAAGGAGAATTTAAAGACCTCCGTTTATATGGAAGCAAACAGTAAGGATTATTGTTCTGCTTGGAAAGGGGCATTATCGGGCATTATCGGAAATTCTGAATATCTTGAATGTTTATATTAATATTGCTTTATTTCATATGAGTGCTGACAGGATTTCACCTGAATCAATCAGAACTTGTTTATCACGTATTACTCATGACCTTCAGCAGTATGTAAAGATGGAACGTGTGGCTTCAACAATAATTAGCCAGGAAAATATCTTCATTTAAATATGCTTACACAGCACAAATGATTTGAAATAATTTTTATTTATAATACGAGTCCACTGTTTATTGATTGAATTTATCCGTCACGTCGAGGGTTTCGTTTATTTTCCTCAACAGCAGATCTGACCAAAAGGATTATACCAGGGGCGTTCAAGTCAAACCGAGACTTGTGATTTGAAATTTCTGTTGCGTGAAAGGTGTAAAACCAATCAACATGTATTACAGGTGACTGCAAGCACAGTACAGTGTTGAGACTCTTAGCAGCATGTAAATTATTTGAACGTTTTGAAGCCGAGGTGGCTTCCAGCACACTGCAGCCGTTCCTGCGAACATTGGCACATAAACTGAAGAGACTGGAAAGAAACAAATCACGACATCGCATTCTATCTCACGATGGCACCTCAGTCTTACACATTGTCTGTCTCCACTTTCCCGCTACTGGCTAAAGGGACTGGATAACTCCGCCCAACACCACCCTCCGGTTATGCACTGCTAATTGTGTTGCTTCACTTCTATTTTTATGCCAGGAATATTTCACCCACACCAGATTCGTCTTTTTTTTTTTAACAGTGCTATCAATGCAATTAATTAACTACCTTTATTTCTCTATATAATCCCATACTATAACTGATGCACTTATCCCAACGTTTCACTAGTTTTCTCAGTATGCCGGATCTCTGACCGGTTTCACTACCTGAAACCCTGGCCTCCCAGGAACTCCTTTAACATGTGGAAATGTCTTGATGCGAAGTCAGGAATATATGGGGGATGTGGCAATAATTCGTAGCTCAGTTATTATAATGTGCAAGTGGTATTTGTAAATGATTGTGTGTATAATTCCCATCGACACAAGTGTCTCTTGCGCAAGTTGTCAATTTTCAAGCATCAGACGTTCCACTCGCTAAATATATTCACGGGAGCATCTACAGTGGGCTCAGTCAGGATCATCATTCGTGGATGTACGGCCTTCTTTAAAATGTTAGCATCATTCAAATATGTTACTGCGGCTAAGAAGTTTTCTGTAAATGTCGGTTGTCGTAAAAAAAAAAAAAAAAAACGAAACGGTTTTACATCTTCATTCATGGGAAATTTCATCACACGTCCCTGAACAATCCTTGTGCTCAAGTCCCTGTTTGACTTGAACAATCCTTGTGCTCAAGTCCCTGTTTGACTTGAACAATCCTTGTGCTCATGTCCCTGTTTGACTTGAATGCTTCTTGTGCCTTGAGGATCCATTTTTTTTTTTTTTTGCTTCCGTGTAAGCAACAGCAAGATGTAAAGTCTATTACAAGTTGCAGATCAACTTTGAAAAGTTTTAAAATCCTTTTATTCGACTGTGCTCCCCGTGTTTTATTTTTAATTTTTTCCCACTTTTGTGAGCATGGTTACAGTCCAAAAACATGGCCGCCACAAAGTCATGTTGTCATGCTCGGGTATAGGTTCCCCACCATGAAAATCATCACTCAACAAACTTCATCATCGTATTTTTCATCATGATTATTATTATTATAAAAAAAATCTTTTTTTTAGGTAAGTTCCACTTGCTGTCTAAGACGGGACGCATCGAAAAGAGTGTGGAGGCCCATCGAGGAGCCGTGCTGGCGAGTCGCTGGAACTATGATGGAACCGCTCTCGTCACAGGTTGGTCTTAGCCCTAATGCACCCAAGAGATCATGACGGTTCACAGCTAACAAGACAAATATAAATAGTCTTCATTCCAGTGTTCAAACACTGTATTATCCTATAGATTTAAAACCCAAGTGGAATACGCACAATAATAATTGTTTTAGAAAACGTGAACGACATTTCACTTCGTTCACCCTTCATGACCTAAACATGTTCTGCCTTAAGTGTGAGTAAACGTGACTGTGGGCTGATGAGTAGATGATTGATTGTGAGATAACACGCTTCGACAGCCTTTTACTGTGTGTTCAAACAGAGACTAAAAACCACACACACTCTGTAGGTGTTCAGCATGCTATAGTGTTTGTCTTTTTTTTTTTTCTTCTTACTTTCTCTCATCATATTTTTCTCCGAAGTGCGTGTGTGTACAGTATGTGTGTATATTACTTATATCAGTCATGCACACGCACATACACAGAATATCAAATATTTTTTTTTTTCACCTATTGTTCATAGATATGGAAACAGTGTTGAAACAGTATGATTGAGTTAATAATTGTGTTTAAATTGTGTCTGACTGTTTTTTTTTTTTTTTTTGCAGCTGGTGAGGATGGGCAAATCAAGATCTGGTCTAAAAGTGGCATGCTGAGATCCACTTTGGCTCAACAAGGTATGAAACCGTCTATGGCGTGTACAGTACTGTGCACTGTGGTATCTTGAGCAACCCAACAGTTCTTCATGTTAAATTAAATGAAATGTTGTAAATTGAGTCAAACAAATGTTTAAAGTGCCTAAACATACAACATACAACACTCATTTCCACTCTCGTCTGTTCCAACCACTCAGCATTCAGCAATCACCAGGTTCAGGGACTGGACTGAAAATGAGAAGTTCTTCAGGAAAGCGTGGAGAGCTATTCCTTAAGACTACATTAGAAATCTGGCTGTTTGGACACAAATATGAAGAAATGATGGAGTGAGCCTTAAGACTTTTTCCACAGCACTGTATTAATCATGCATTGTTGTCAGGGTATGACATTAGACACGACCCTGGACATGACACATGACACATAACCATAAGTTCCACCATGAGTGATGTTGAGTCCCCCCTCAATTCTGCCTTAATCTGAACAAGTGATGAAAATTCAGACCAATCCTATGCTGGAATTGATATGTGACCTCTCATCAAATGTGTATAGATAAATCTTTATAGCTGACATTATGCCTCTGGTGCATGTATGTACAGGAGCTGCTGGTAGGTTTGCTGATTTGCTTTTAAAGTGAGTGCAATGTCTAGGAGAGAACCGTCACTCTCACTCTCACAAGGCGGGGAACAACCTGGACGGGGTACATTGCAGGGCACACACGCTCACACACTTTCACACACTGTAGGGAATTTTGAAACACTAATCAGCCTACTCTTTACAAGTCTTTGGGCTGTGGAAGGGAAAACACCTCAATCCCAATATGCAATATGACGACCCAAGGCAGGAATCAAACCCTGGACCGTGGAGGTGCGAGGGTGAGGTTATAGATTACAGTCCAAAGTAAAAGTGTAAAACATCACTCATTTTTGCGCTCAGTAGGAGCAGTCTGGTCTACACTTGGGCCTTATTTGGGTTGGGAAAGGATGACGAATGTGGCTATGCAGGATATCGTATACAGATAATATAACAAGCGGAAAACAGGAAGTGCTTTGCGTAACAAAGAACACGGAACACAAGAAACTATAAGGCTTGGATATACTATAATGAAGTCATAAGACACAAGGAGGAACAGAAACAAGAAGCAGAAATAACAATAACAAGTAATAAAGTTGAGACCGAACATGTGAACACATTTGGGTAGTCAGCCAACGACATCATCAGGTGGAGACAGAACCAATACGCAGGGTTATCGGAAGAAAATATCGTCACTTCTGATCCGCACACAGCTTGGAATAGGTTTGCCCTTCCTGGCGCAACCCTCCCATTTCTCTAACCCGGCTCGGGACCGGCATTGCATGCAGCGGCTGGTACGGTAGACTCATAGCATGGTCGTAAACATCAAAACGCACTGCTCTTGGGGAAACAATCATTAACGAATTCCTTGCTCTCGTTCAAACTTTCAACTATTTACACTTCACTTCACACTATTTATTTGCGATTTCCGATCAGTCAACTGAGAGCTACAAGTAGGGGCAGTCCCGGTTAATCTCCTTAAAGGGGAAAACATACAATATCACCCAGAACTTGCACATAAATGTTGAATGTCAAGGTAAAGTTAAACTACTCCAAAGCCTTCGCACAGTGGTCGGTGCACTATTATTGCACTGTACTCTACTGCAGCAGTCTCGAATCTTTTTTGGTGCAAAGGAATGACAGGTTGTGATGCGCAGATGGAAGACGATCTAAAAATTTCTCCAAATAAATCACCCTGCAGACTCCGATAGTCAATCAAATATATATTTTCCATTCTTTCTGTATAGTGTAACTTGTAGTGAGGATGGAGCAGTGAAGTGAGCATGTGCAGAAACGTCAGTCACAGACACTACCTCTCCCCTTTTTACACTTTGCATCTGAGTCAAGACACATAGAATGGCGCTTAAAGTTCATTTTAATAACCTAATCCGGCTGTACACACTCGGGGCATCTCTACTAAAGATAAAGAAAGACAGTTTCAACTTCATAACTTCTTAAATAGCACGCGGACAAACATAAACCGCGGTAAATAAATAAAACGTGCACCACATTGCTTCATACTAAGCACATTACTCATTTGGGTACGGCGCTAACAAGTACCAAAAATCTTATTTTTTTGACGCTATAACATTTAGCGTTTGTTTTGTTCTCCAGAATGACACGCAGGATCTCGATGAGAAATGCGTGACCGAACGAGATCCATTTTATTCTAAGCATCATAAAGTTTCTAATGAGCAGTGTTTTAAGCAGCACAATAAAAAACGATGTTTAAAACAATGAGACAGTTTTCTATTCAGCACACAGCGTTCACTTAGTAATCGTCTCATCGGGGACATGAAGTCTTAAATGCACTTAAGATAATTGATGTCACTGGACGCTTCTGGAAAGCTCATGTGTTCTGCTGTGTGTATGGACTGAGTGAGGAAGCTGATGGCTGAAGGACGCACACTGACGATGCACATTTAATCCGAGTCCAACTACGCAGCGGCACAAAGACAGCCTCATGATTTAGAGTTCATGGAGTCTGTCTGTGTCTGTCTTTGTTTTTTTCCCCCTCTTTTTGCATCTCTCTCTCTCTCTCTCTCTCTCTCTCTCTATAAATGTTTCTCTTTGTGTGTCTCTCTCTGTCGCTCTTTCTGTATGTCTTCCACTGTGTCTCTCTTTGTGTATCTCCGTGTCTTTGCCCCTTAGTTTGTACTTCTCTCTCTCTGTCTCACTATGTCTACGTGCTTGTTATTTGTATCTCTTGTTTTTTTTTTTGTCTGTATATTTTTTTGTGTCTCTCGCTGCCTTTCTATTTCTCTGTGTGTCTCGCTGTCTTATACCTCTCTCACTCTTATACCATGTTTTTGTGTGTAGCGTGCGCGTTCTCTCTCTCTCTCTCTCTCTCTCACTCTCTCTCTCTCTCTCTCTCTCTCTCTCTCTTCATGTTTTTCTTTATGTGTCTAGGTGTGTTTGTGGCTGCCTTTTACTGCGTCTCTCATAAATTTGCACTCGTCTCGTCTCAATTTCTTTCTCTTTCCTCCTTGCTCCCTCTCTCGTTCTCTGTGGGAGAAGTCACAGGTACAGCTGGGGGCCATTGTTGAGTTTGGAGGAGTGATGATGTAACCCTGACCCCTCTGGGAGTAAAGTGAAAGAGAGGGAGGGGGAGAGAGAGAGAGAGAGAGGGAAGGACGGGGGAGGTGTGCAGCGGGAGAGCAGCGGGAACTCATCACCCTCCGCTCCCGTTGCCTTCTGTCAACCCAAGACCATGTGACCTCTTGGCATTTTTGAGAAACCACATGCACCTGGGGCAGGGTTAAATGTCAGTTTCTCTCTCTCCCTCTCGCTCTTTTTTTTTTTTTTTTTAAACACACGTGCACATGTCTTGTTCCAGCCAGGTTTCTCTTGCTTAGCTGCCTCTCTTCATGTGGTGTGCTCTGATGTGTGCAGTATTGCTTTGCTCTTTGCATTCCTTCGGGGTACAGCCTGTGCAGAGGCTCGAAACGACCCACGTTGTAGGGTTTTGTCTAAGAGAGCTCGTCTTTTGTCAGTGCCTCCTCGCGTCTGGTGTAAAACCAAGGTAGATAAAAGAGAGCAAAGAAGGACGGCTCAAGCCAAGCGCTCAGTCAGCTTCTCCTTGAAAACAGGGTCTTGATTTTTTTTTTTTTTAGATTAGGAAAAGAAACTCACCCTAAGACGATGTACTGCATCAAGTGCTATTCTGTAAATTTTTAAATCACAGCCACAAGAACGGTCCATGCTTTAATGTTGCATCATATAACATTTGACAAAAAAACACACTTTTTGGACTCGGGCGATTGACATTTACAGAAGCTCAGTAAAGTGATGAGATTCTTAGTCACGGTAAACAAGCAAACTGCGCACGTTTTAAAGAAGGCCGTTTGAAGATGAATCAGAAAATCAACGGATAACTTGTCACCAAGAGACGCATCTGTCTGTGGGAACTGTACACTCAATCATTCACCAACATCACTTGCACGTAACAGGAACTCCGTCACATGCCCTGTACAGTCCTGACCTCTCTCTGAGCCACTTCCACAGGCTTGGGCTATTCAGGGAGTTCCTTGGAGGCCAGCGTTACAGACATGAAGAGGGCAGTCTGGTCATGGCTCTGCCATACCCAGAAATCTTTCTACCATGATGGGATCCAAGCCCAAGTGAAGTGCATTAGTATAGCAGGGGATTATTGTAGAGAAATACAGTTAAATCTTGGATTGCGAGCATAATTTGTTGTTTTTGTAATTAAAAGCACTCCTATATCAAAGTGAATTTCCTCATGAGAAATAATGGAAACTCAGATGGTTCAAAAATATTCATATAAAAATACAAAATACAATATCTCAAACAAAAACAAAATGAACCTGCACCTTACCTTTGAAAAGAATCCTGGCTGGTGTAAGACGAGAGAGAAGAGGAGGAGAGGGGATACTGTGCAGGACACACTGTGAGGTGTGTGTGTGTGTGTGTGTGTGTGTGTGTGTGTGTGTATGTGTGTGTGTGTGTGTGTGTGTGTGTGTGTGTGTGTGTGTGTGTGTGTGTGTGTGTGTGTGTATGTGTATGTGTGTGTGTGTATGTGTGTGTGTATGTATGTGTGTGTGTGTGTGTGTGTAAAGTTAAAATAAGTGAATTGGTGAAGCTGAAGTAATTCAACAACTGTGACAAGCTCAGAGTATGACATCACAGTATGCAACACCTCACAGTCACTAACGGAGCAAACGTTCAGACTCAACATACAAGCACCGTCTGTGACAGAATCTCCACCTCACAGACTCTCCTAAGTAACTGAGGTCACAGGGTCTGCGTATATTGCTGATTATCACTTAAATCCGAGTTATTAGGGCCCAAGCACTATCACATCAACCCTATATTTTTTCCACCCTTTTGGACTTTTCGGGGGTCTTAACATGCTCAAAAACATGAAACAGCAGACAGGATGGAATCTGCTGCCATCAGGATGCCTGAAAGTCTCGTGGCCCAGGGGCCCCCACACGAGATTTTGCTGCCTAGCTCATACACACTTTCACGTAGGCACACGAAACTCTGTGCACATTTAGAGCTCATTGAGCCGAACAACTTTCGCGCTGCATGTCCTGGGCTGAATTCAACAGGAGGCCGGTTATTTTGGGTCGTTCGCAAAAATGCACCCGATGGATTTTGATATACTCCTCCTAGGGAAATTATACAATCGCTACCAAACTGGGCCAAAGAGATCTAAAGACATTGAGGATGCAAAATTGCGGAGGGATTTTTGATATCTCAAACGGGTCAGCCGTGATAATGTCTTAAACGTACGCCGAAAATTTATTACTTTAAAACTTTGTGTGGCATTATATTGAGTGACGTTATATTCAGTGACACCTTCTGTGACATCACTCACACACACACACACACACACATACATACATACACCCATGTTACAAATGTTTACACTCATGCACACACACACACACCACACACACACATACACACACCTCACGACACACACACACTAATGCACTCAACAAATATTTAGGGCCCAAACTGACATTAGGCCTGTTTTAACACACACATCACTAATGTTAATACACACAGACTCAAACCATACACACAAACAAGCACAAACACAAGCACATTTACTCCTCACACACCTCTCTCCCTCACTCTCACACACACTAACCCTTACACACTAATGGGCGCACACACACACACACACACACACACACACACACACACACACACTCATACATCACACACATACATATACCCATGCAAATTTTTACACTCACGCACACACACACCTCTCACGATGCGCACACATGCGCACACATGCGCACACCCCTCTCTCACGACGCACACACACACTAATGCACTCAACAAATATTTAGGGCCCAAACTGACATTAGCCCTATATACTGTGTGATGTGTGCAGGTTGTGAGGTGCAACCGAGTGGCGATGGCTTTTTCGAGGTCCTAACACACTCGAATGACACGTGTTGTGCGGTGCGCCTGGGGTGGGAATGGCGCAGGGTGCTTGGGCCCGTCATCGTTGCTTGCAACTGTATTTTGATATTTGATTTAATTACTATTCTGCTCAATACAAGAGAGAAACAGTAATTTATGTTATGCTATGATTGTTGTTTGCATGTTTTCACAAAAAATGTAATATGATTTTGTGTATTACATATCTCCTAAACGGTTAATGGAATAGTATGTTTTAAGCTTAGTTAAATTATTTTGTTGTATTTGTTTAAATTTTATTTAACTAATATTTATTAGAAATAGTGTTGTGATAGTGATAGTGAGTTGACTATGGCTTTTTTCGAGTTTGAAGCAGAAGTTGATGTG
>JAAGKR010007029.1:21080-36593 GCA_011419295.1 Clarias macrocephalus | reverse complement strand
TCTCCAGCATCCAGGGCTTTTTGGGGGTCTTAAGATGCTCAAAACGTCATGAAAATTGGCGCACCGGTTGGAATCTGCTGCCATTAGGATGCCTAAGGGGCTGGGCCCTTGCGTAGCATGGCGGCCTCACATGAAATTTTGCTGCATAGCTCATATACACTTTCACGTATACGGATGCATTTCATTAAATTTGAATATCATTCATTTATTTAAGTAATTCCATTAAAAAAGTGAAAAATATATAGATTTATTACACACAGACTGTTATATTTCAAGTGTTTATTTCCTTTAATTTTGATGATTATGGCTTACAGCTAGTGAAAATCCAAAATTCAGTATCTAAAGTAATTTGAATATTGTGAAAAAGTTCAATATTGGAGAACGATGGCTTCACAATCTTATCTAAACAGATGTATCCAGGACATGGGCTACAACTGTCAAAGGACAAAAATTACTTGACTGTTCCTCAGTGGGAAAAAGTTCTGTTTTCAGATGCAAGTAAGTTTTGCATTTCATTTGGAAATTAAGATGCCAGAGTTTGGAGGAAGAGAGGAGAGGCACAGAATCCACAGAAAGTTGCTTGCATTTAATTCCTGGTTTAAGGACCATGGTATCCCTGTACTAGATTGGCCAGCAATCTCACCTGACCTAAACCCCATAGAGAATCTATGAGGTATGGTGAAGAGGAAGATGCGAGACATCAGACCCAACAACGCAGAAGAGCTGAAGGCCGCTATTAGAGCAACCTGTGCACCAGTAACACCTCAGCAGAGCCACAGACTGATTGTCTCCATGCTATGCCACATTGCTGCAGTAACTCATGCAAATGGAGCCCCGACCAAGTATTAAGTGCTATACATTTTCATACTTTTCAGCAGTCCAACATTTCTGTTTAATGTTTTTTATTAGCTGTATGTCATGTCATCAAAATGAAAAGAAGTAAATACTTGAAATATATCATTCTGTGTAATGACTCTATATAATGTAATGATATATATTTCTAAAGATAAAAGTACACAAATTAAGAGAAATAAATTAATTCATTAAAGAAATCGCTTTAAAATAAAATATCAGGGATATAGTATTTATATTATAGTATAAAACCAATTTAGGATAGATTTTAATGCAACATTGCATATCTAGATATATTTTCTGAGGTGTAAATCCAAGGTGCAAGGTGAAGTAGGAGTCCCTAAACGCCTGGTTCTGCATCTGCAGATTTTCATTCCAATCAATTCAGGAGGCAGAACTCATGAACTTCATCAGTCAATCAATCATTTAAAGAAGGAGGAAAAATTATTAAAAGTGGAATAACTAGTGGCGCCTTCTCCTGAAAAGCTTCAGCCGTTATAAATATAAATTAGACTTGCATTTCTCACCTGTTTTTCCGTCCTGTAAGCTTTAACTGAGACAGTGTCATGACTTTTGTGCTCATCGGTCACACACAGATAACAGATGAAGCGTTGATCAGTACGACAGTAGATCTCCAGCACTTTATTATGCTCAGAGCAGATCCTCTCTTCTAGATTTCTAGAGACGTTGACTAATTTGTGCCTTTTTAAAGCAGGAATTTCATAGTGAGGTTTCAGATGCGTTTCACAAGATGAAGCCACACACATCAGACAGGACTTGACGGCTTTGCATTTTCTCCCGGTGCAGAAATCACACTCCACATCTCCAGGTCCAGCGTAGTGAGCAGGAGTAACAGCTTGGACTTTAGTTTCCTTCAGGGTCTCCACAACTTCAGCCAGCACGTTGTTTCTTTTTAGAACAGGTCTTGGAGTGAAAGTGTGTCTGCACAGAGGACAGCGGTACACTTCACTATTATCCTGCTGATCCCAGGAATGACTAATACACACCATACAGTAGCTGTGACCACAGGGGATAGTCACTGGGTTTTTTAGGAGTCCCAGACACACTGGACAGATGAACTGGTCCCGATCTACTGAAACACGGGCCTCCATTCTCCTCATGAGACGCTTCGTTCTGCGTGTACTTTAAAGTGTACTCGGCTCCTGGTAGTGTTGTTACGTTCGACTCTGAATCTCCGAAACCGAAGGGGCGGTGCCAGATAAAGCAGGTCACAAATGACCTGTGTCGTTGCGTCCTATGCAGGTCCCAGTGGCCTTGTCGTTTCCCTGAGTGTACCGTGAATAACGACGCGAAATTCAGTTTCCCCACTTAGAATCCCGACGTCACCTATTACTTAACGCTGTGTCTGCAAACAAAGACCATATTAGGTAACTCAAGTATGATTAGAAAAGGGAAAATGTCTCTTTGGCTTCAAAACAGGCTCCATGCACATGCAAGTTTTACTATACGCTGTTTGCACGAGTTACACTCTGCTGTGATAAACCTAAAACACTTTTAGCACTTCTACTTCCCTATGATTAGAGTAGGCTGCCATCAACAAAGTACAAATATAAAGTAAATCCACCAAACACTACACAAGACCAATGTTGCACACTGAAGAAACTCATTTATTTCTCAACATGCCCAAAATGTTGACATGGAGATTCATAGTACTGTAACACCATGTCACCTTACGTATTGTACTGTAAGTTTACTGTTATAAACCAAAAAAAAAAAAAAAAAAAAAACTCTAGACATTGTCTCTTCGCCTAGCTGGATCTGGCCAGAGAATTTCATAAACATCGCAGGCAATGTTGTCATTAGCAAGACACCTTGGAAAGAAACGTCTTGAATGACGAATCCATCCTTGTATTGCTGCTACCTCCATCTGGTCCCAGGCCTCCTCCATGGCTTGGATGAGGGGTACCTCAGCCTGGAGACGGAGATAATATACCTTCCACCGCCATGCCAAGAAAAACTCTTCTATAGGGTTGAGGAATGGAGAGTATGGTGGAAGATATAGGACGGTGAAATGTGGATGTTGCTGAAACCAGTTCTGAACCAGAGCAGAGTGGTGGAAAGACACATTGTCCCAGACAACAATGTATTGCATATGATCGATTTGATTTGCTGCTGTTATGTTGTGCAATTGGTCACAGAATGTCAGTATGAGTGCTGTGTTGTAAGGGCCCATATGGGCCTGGCGCTAGAGGATCCCATTCTGTGTAATGTCTGCACAGAGTGTTATATTTCTCCCACGTTGCCCTGGGACATTGATTATAGCCCTGTGGCCAATGACGCTTCTTCCCCTCCTTCGTGTTCTCATCAGGTTGAACCCAGCCTCATCTATGTAAATGAACTCATGCTGGATCTTCTCTCCATCCATTTCGTAAAACGACCTGAAGAACAGTGTCAGGCAAAATTGTAAAGTTCAGTGTAGATCTAGGATACATATTACAGTACAGTAAAAGATTATGAGACAGTATGCAAGATCACACTGCTAAAGTGAATACATACCTCTGCATAATCACGCCGCAGTCGTTTCACCCTTTCAGAATTGCGCTCGAAAGGCACTCGATAAATTTGCTTCATTTGAATATGTTTTTTTTTAGGGACATGTGCCAGTGTTGATATTGAGACCTGATTGATATCGTTGAAACTGTCATGGATATTGACAATGTTAGCTTGGAGCTCTTTGAGTGTTATAGCCTTGTTGGCCAGAACCATGTTTACTATCTCCCTCTCTTGCTGTTCTGTGAACATAGGATGCCTTCCCCCTTGTCGTTCCTGACCCTCAATCCTATGTAGAATATATCATATATTATAGCGCTTAAACACCTGATTGGTGTGTCTACACATTAAGCAAACAAGTGTTTGCACACCTGATGACTGCGTTGAACCAATTGGTTGGACGGTGCGGTAATTTGACAGTCAGTGCTTTGGTATTGCAAGACAGTGACTTCATGATAGATTTTTGTGTGTAACGTATGTTAAGTGTGTTTAGTGTTTTGCAAATCACTGTGTGTAGAGTTTTGCAACAAGTGTGAGGTTGACAATGTGCTTATAGTTGTGCAAATATGGGCTGATGTTTTGCTTCTTGAGTGTAAGGTTTTGCTAATAGTGTATTACTTTTAATTTTAGTGTGTAAGCAATCCAAAAAAACTGTAAACTAAAGGCTAAATATGTAGTACAACATTAACAAAGGAACATCAGTTAAACAAGAACAAAAGGAACGTGGACACTCAAATGATTGCCGTCAGCAATAAAATTTCATGCAAAAAAATTTACATGCAAAGTCAATATTACAATTATCAGTTGTAATATTTTTACTGTGTCACTTGCATGCAATGTTAAACTGTTATACACTTTCACAACTAATCATCTGTCATGTAACAAGTTCCTTGAACTATATCCTTATCCATAGCCACATTTTATTTGACAACCAATTAGTCATTAATGGTTTACACTGAAAATAGGTTTAGATTTTTTGGCAGACTAATTCAGTACAGACATCTAAAACCTTCTAAACAAGAAAATAGGCACATATGTGAGATATAATAAAAGATTAAATCCAGAAGAAAAAAATAATAATGCTGGGTTTATTATTGTGACTATAATGTACATGTACATTTTATTTATGAATTATGCAGCAATACAAACAATACAAGGTAAAATATATACCTGTTCATGACTTTGTTAAACAGTCCCTGACAGAGGATCCAACACTGGACACTGAACCTAAATGTGACACCACAATCTGTAGTATGATATTTTAAAAAGGGTACATTCTTTTTGTCACATTTAAAACTTACGCAGATCAACTTCTCTTAATCTTTGATGGACTCTTCAAAGGATTTCAGGTCACTCTCCGAATCCAGTCTCTTTATAGATGATGTACATATAGTGTTGCCAGGGTCCACAATGGCAGCTACTCGTTGAAGTTCCCCTTATAAGTCAAACAACATTGCAAACACCTTCCTTTGGAATCCTGGAAGAAAAATCAGTAGATTAATATGTTAAACATCTACACATTACTACTTAAATTTCTGAAATGTGACACTTTGTGTTTATGCAGGACATTAGGCTTGGCAGTTTATTTATAATCTTGTTTGCCTGCTGATTAACGGGGAGAATAAGGTCATAAAAACTTAAGTGCAAGACTGAATTGACAGCCAGCAAAAACACTGGTATTTATTGTCCTTCGATACTTTGTTAGCAACAAATACTTGTAGTTCTAACAAACATTGACAGCAAACTCTGAATGCATAATGACTTTGCTTAAATATGCATTTTATTTTACTGCCTAGGCTTTTAAACACACCACATATTTTATATTATATATACAGTCGAATAGATGGAAAGAACGGTCAGCTCGTTTGTGAGAAAGTGGCTAGGTGTCCCAAAATGCCTGAGCAACATTGGCCTATATGGGCATGGTATTCTCGATCTGCCACTCTCAAGCCTTGTGGAAGAGTTTAAATGCTCCAAGGCAAGGCTGGAGTTGACCCTCTCAGAGTCTCGCGACACAACTATAAGAAGTGTTGCACCAGCATTAACTACAGGCCGTAAATGGACACCCAAAGAAGCTGTACTACAGGCTAAGTCAGCCCTACAGCATGCTGAGATCATGGGCCAGGTACAGCAAGGAAGAGGAGGACTGGGCCTTTATCAGGACAGACCCTGATGGAATAAGGCAACTCCATCAGAACGACGAAAGTTGGTGGTCCATGAAGTTCGACGGCAAGAGGAGACAGCAAGATATGCTAAGGCGGTGTCACAAGCCAAACAGGGGCAGTGGACGAGTTGGGATGGCATTCAAAAAAGGAGGATCAGTTGGAAGGACATGTGGTAATTGGAAGCAAGTAGAATCAGCTTTCTACTCAGAGCAACATATGATGTCCTCCCCTCACCCAAAAATCTCCATCAATGGAGGGGTGAAGATCCCGCATGCCCTCTGTGCTCAACACCAGTCTCCCTCAGACACATCCTCACTGCCTGTAAAGTAAGCCTCTCCCAAGGTAGGTACACTTGGAGACATAACCAAGTTCTAAAATCAATAGCCGCAGCCATCGAGACTAAGAGAACAGCCATAAATGCGACGCCGTCTAGAATATCGTATATTGCCCAAAAGATATCATGAGGGCATATTTGGGCCATCAGCTGTCCATTCCATCAGAAATAGTCACCTCAACCTTAAGACCAGACCTTGTACTATGGTCCAAATCTATATGCACTGTCTATTTTATAGAGCTGACAGTGCCATGGGAGGACACAATAGACGAGGCAAATGAGAGAAAGAGGTTGCGGTATGCAGAGCTGAAGGTCGAAGCGGAACAACGGGGCTGGAGAGCAACAGTCTACCCGGTGGAGGTTGGCTGCCGTGGCTTTATTGCTACATCCACTATTAGGCTTTTTAATGAATTGGGGATCTGTGGCCAAGCTCTGCACCACATCATCAAAGAGACTTCAGAGGCTGCTGAGCGCAGTAGTCAATGGCTGTGGATTAGGAGGAAAGATCACAGCTGGGCCCCAAGACATTAGGGACACACACCCAGGTCCGATCAGCCTGGGTGGGCCTGCCTTAGCAGAGGGTGTATTGTGAGTAAATGGCCGAAACACCCGATGATGCTTTGGAACACAACTGATGATGTGCCCCTAACGTCTGTTGGTGGCCTGGCATAACATTTTCTTGTATGAAGGAACTTAAAGGGACTATTTCCATCTTGTCCTATAACTGGAAATACAGTAATTTCTTACTTGCAGTTGACATGGGGGAAGCACTTCTTGAGGGTCTGGTGCCACCTGTTACAAAATGTAAAAAATGTAAAACCAAATTTTGATAGGACAAGCTGATGGCTGGAACAGACCATTAACATACATATATACTCTTACTTCTGTGCTCTCTCCGGGATGCAGCTGTTAAGAAGCAGGCCAACGTTAGGACACTAATAAAGGCATTAAAAAAAAAAAAAAAAAACCCATGTTGGATTATTTGAACTACTTCGTGGATGTACCAAACATTTAGACTTCTTAGGGTCCAATTCAACCTAGAAAAGTATTGTAGCCATAGTATTGTTAACAATAACTAAAAAGGTATCCTACCCTGGTCGTCGAATGTCACGAACCTGCATGCTTTCCAACTATACCTGCCCTACTTACTGCTGATTAATATTTACTTAATTATAAAATTTATCAAAGTGATCAAAGTATTATATACCTAAGAATCATATTTTTCATACAGACCGGAGTGACTCAGATTCATTATGCAAAATGCAGCACCATAAAGCTTTACTTACTTCTCGTGTTGGAAGCTGAGGCCATACTCTGGTATTTCCATACTCTGGTAGTCTCCTTCCTGATCTATTCTATATTTCACCTTGTTCGATCCTTGTCGGTGATCATTGTGCCTCACCTAAACAAAAATAGTTAACGTTATGGTAGTGTAAATTATTAATACAGTAAATCACTGGAAAATTTTAGGATATGTAAACATTAGGAAAAACTAAAAATTAATCACCACCAGCAGCACATGTCTCATAGTGTTGCTGGTTAACCTAGGGTATTGATTACCACCTTGATACTGATGATCATGATCATGAAGCCTGTTATCACCTGTGTAGAAAACACACCAAAACAAAGTTTATATACTTTTTGCTGATTCATATCTCAAAATATCTAAAAGGCTTTAAATTGATCCTACACTTGCACTATCAAACACCTTCAACAATCAGACTTTATTCTAGAACTGATACTTATTCATGCTCTGCATGTTTCCAAACTCTTCCTGCCCTGCCAAACACACTGCTGATTTGCCCTTCCACTCCACTCTCATCTGAAATTATATCTTTATACCACTTTTGATTGACTTAACACACCTGCAGTGGGTAGAGCAGGAATAATTGGAAAACAATTAGGCCAGATGTCCTTGAGGACCAGGGGGGTATTCCAGAAAGCAGGTTATGTGACATACCCGGGTAAGTTTAAGAGTAAGTTTGTGGATAACCTCAACTTTCGGTTCCAAAAACTGAGGTAACTCTCTGGGTATGTTTGTAACCATAGCAACTTACTCTCTGAAGATAACCTGCTCGGTAGCAGTATAATAAAAGGGAAGCCGATGTCAAATGTGCTATTTAATACTCTCCCGCATTTATTCTGCCCGTTATTTTTTGCCAAGCCAACTCTCTTTCTTTAGCCGATGCAGCCATATTGCTTTTTTTTTCTCATTATTATTGGCTTGAATTCTTCATATGCTGCATTTAAACCTCCATCTCCACTTCTGTAAAGTATGTCGCTCTCTTTTTTCACTTTGATTTTCCATTTTGACTTGTGAAATTGGCGATCCATTGAAAATGTCTTTATGTCGCTCCGTGCACGCGCATTAACTCTGGGTAACCAGTAGGAGGTTGATTAAACTTACTCTTCTTAGGGGTTTTGGAACCGACATACTCATGGTATGCGGGTTTGGGGTAAATCAACCCTGAGGTTAAGTTTTACCAAATGGTAAGTTAACCCAGCTTTCTGGAATACCCCCCAGGGTTGGAAGCTCCATATCTATTACACCATGTTCCTGCAGTAGCATGAAACTGCCCTGCTCATTTGTAAATATTTTTTAAGGCAGTTAAACAAAATCCGGCCAACTTAACATTATGGGGTTTTCTATATTATGGGGTTTTCTATTTCATTTTGCCATCAGTTTTCCACCAAGAAGTTTGCTTAAGTGCATAAAATAGCTTAACTTAAGTGTAGAGACAGCATGGGGCTTTATACTTGCGAACTCATGCTAACTCAAGTTTATTTTAGGAGAAGCCTAAGGGTTAAAACTACAAACTTTTAGCCTACTAGTTAATTTTAGCCTAAATCAAACTCAATTTCAATTCCTTTGTGCCAAACAAGTAAAATTTATAAACATTTATAACGTTTGACAGGCCACATCCAACTCAGACTTTGGTGAGCAGATATATACATGTTTATATGTAAATGCATACATTTCATAAAAATTACAAAAATAATTTTGTAATATACAAAAACACAGGTCGCGAAGCAGTGGCTTCACAATCTTAACCGCATAGAGCACTTTGTGAATATATAATTTGTCATAAAACAAGATGTAAATCAAAATTATTGTGTTTTTCATAAATTTTTTCTCCCTTTTTACCCAATGATTCTTGCTTGACTATAGACGTGTAAAGGACGTCAATGGCCGTCTATTCTCGCTGTTCATGCGCTAACATCGGACAAGCTCATGCGGTACAACCGTTTACCCGCAGACCTTGCTTTTGTCGCGCATATTTTTCTTTTTTTTTTAGACTCGCTCGCTCGTATGCTTGCAACAACAACGTTTTAGTCGTATCATCAAGAACATTTTTCTTCTTCTTCAAACTCTTCTCAACAAATCGCGGCTCTCTGGTAATGCTTATTCTTCTTCTCTTTAAGTAAGTTGAAAAACTAACAAGTTCAACAGTCATTCAAAGTGATCCACGTTTTTTAACCACACTAATTAAACGTTTCACTGTTCTCCTGTTGGTAATAAATAAATCTCCCTATCTTAACAGTTAAACACAAACACCTTAAAATGTATCAATGTATCCCCTCACCAAGCATAACTTTTTTCAAATAAAAACACACTGAACAAATGAATAAACAATGAATAAATACATATATAAATGAAATAAAGAAATTAAATAAGGAAATAAAATAAACGCATAAGCATCGTTACCCCCCCCCCCCCCCTTAACATTCCTCTAGGCCATAAAACATCCTAAAGGTCATCTCAAAGGACATAAAAAGGTCATAAAAGGTCATAAAAGGGGCAATAAAACTGTCAAAGAACGGTTTGACGAAAGGTTGTTACACTGTAAAAACTGAGATTGGGATGAAGTAATATTCAATAGAAAATATGATTAACATTTACACAAATAAAAAGAGTGCAGGTAGTTTTAAACAACATTAAGATTAATTCAGCAAATTTGAATAAACATTTAATTAATTTTACTCAGTTTTTGTTGAAAATTCTTAGACAAAATATATTTTGTAGAAATTAAGTGAGGAAAATTGAAGTCACAAAAAAAGGATGTATTTAACTCAAAAGACACTGATTTTAATTAACTTCCACTTCCGCCTGCATCACATGGGCATTCCCATAGGAGCTTGTTGGAATACCTACTTTTCAAGTAAAGACCTCAAGGTAAGATGTTTTGCCCTTATTTTTAATGAATACATTTCTAGTAGCAATGTTGGTGTAATGAAATTTGACAGATTAACATTAGTTAAATGCATTGCACATGAGCTGCCAAAATTAAAAGCTACTATAGTTAACAAGTGCTTAAAGTATCTTTAAGTAACTGAAGTCACATTAACACTAAAGTTATGTTAACTTATTGGTGCTGAATTTGTGGAAAACAATGTAATTGCATTCTGTTTGTGTGTTGTAACAGAGGAGTGTGACAGACATCTCGATTTGATTCGGGCTGTGGTTAGGACTGAAGAAGGCTGTCTAACTATATAAATCTGTTAAGAACTTATACCCTTCTAATTTAAAATTATAAAGCGTGACACTAATGTCCCCTTCTATATTTTACCAATTCTGTAGCGGCAGCCTTGTATCTCTTTCCCCTCGTCAAAGTATGATTAGCAAAATTGCCATATGAGAGACTACAAAATGCACAATACAGGTCAAATAAACGCAAGTAAATCAGTCAGGGTTAATTTTTGGCGATTTTGATATTTTATTTAATGACTAAATTTTAACTACGTTAATAAAAAAAAAAAAAAAACTTTTCCTATTTCCATTTCAACGCGCTCAAGTTTTTCTTTTTCAACCAATAATTTGCATGTGTCCGTTTGAACGTGCGAATCCTCTCTCTCATTGGACGAGAATCTCTCCAGCAAGTCAGCTCTTCCTAACCCGGGCACCTGTTAGCGTGCTAACCGAGTCAAAGATGTTGTTAGCTTAAAGGTAGGGTAAATGTTATCATGTGTTAGTGACTGCTTCACCTTTGAAACCAGTGATAATCACCCCAGAGCGGGTCTATCACTCTGCGTATCAAAGTGTCATAAGGTAACGTTAGTTACAGGTACCACTGCAGACCTCTCGGTAGTAATTAGCATAGGCGCTATTCCTGTGTTGTGTGTTGGATGCCACAAATGGTACTTATCTGACTGACATTTGCTAACATGACAAGCTTTCTAAAATATCTACATGACATACGGAACCATTCAAATGTTTGTACACATTTAACTGAATGTGAAAGTGTGTCATAACTTTTGACTGGTACTGTATCTGAATCTAACATGTTTAAAATATCTTTTGTCATCAAGTCTTTAACATTTGACTGAGTTAATTCTGATAGGTTCCCTGTTACATGTTTTTATATTATTAGTGACTGTAATTTGAATGTATGAACAAAAACATATTTTTTGCACACTTTTACAGGTGCATGCAGTCTCGGACTGACTGAAATTTATCAACAGGTATTTATATATACCATACATACAATGTGTCAGGGATTTTGTCATCAAACTGGTCTGTATAATGTTATTGACAGTTAGGACCAGACGTTTTTGGACAGTGACATAATTTTGGCTCTGGACACCACAACAATGGATTTGGAATGAAAAATTGTGCTTGAAGTCTAATAGCTTTAATTTTAGGGCTTGGCCTTCCTATTTTTGAGGTTGGCATCCTGTGACAAAACCACTGTATTCACTCTGGTTTAGAGTCACAGATCCCCCTACATCTGAGAAGGTGTTCTTGTTCTTGACAGCTGTTCTAAAGGGATTTTTCTTCAGAGGAGAATTCTTCTGTAATCCATCACAGTTATTTTCCATGGTCTTCCAGAATGTTGATGTTCCTGAGCTCACCAGTCCCTTTTGTCTTTTTAAGAATGCACCAAATGGTGAATTTGCCCACACCTAATGTTTTTTTATTATCTTTCAGATGGATTCGTTCTAGTTTTTTAGCCTAATGATGCTTGTTCCCCTGCAGTAACAGGTCTTTAGACTTCACATTGCCAGTTGACAGCAACAGGATCCAAATACAACACTTAAACTCTAGACAGTTTATCTGCTGACTTGTTAATGAATTCAAGAGGAAATACACACTTGGCCATGGAACAGCTGAGGAGCAAGCTGTCCCAATATTTTTGGGACACCAAAAATAGGTGTATATGTACGTAAATGTCTGTAATGCCTACACGGTTCATCCATTTTTTTTTTCGACCAAGCCCTTAAATCAAAGCCGACAATCTCCACTTCTCTTCATCATTTTATTCCAAACCCACTATGGTGGTGTACAGAGCCAAAATGATAAAAATTGTTACTGTCTGGATACTTATGGTCCTATCTGTACCTATTACTTCAGGGTAAAGCTCATTTTGCAATCTATTTTCTTGGAGAGAAAGGTATTACAGTAACTACAGTATTAATTACAGTAAGATGATATTGGAGTTTTTTTTCTGCCATTTCAGGCCCCAAACAACCCAAGCATCAACATGACAAGGGATCTTATGATGTGCTGCTTGATGGAGTACGTAGGGGAACTAGATCAACTCATCAAAGAGTATGATGTAATTGAAATACAAATGTGAAATCAGTAAAAAGTGCTCTCTCGCTCTTGCTGGCTCTTGAAAAGGGCGTACAGGGACTTCCGGTTAGCAGCCACATGGAGTAGACGTGTTAGAGAGGTGGTCCGATAATTTAAAATTTCTTCACTCCCTTTTTCGTCTCTAAATGTTAAATTAAATCTTTAAGATACAATAACTTTGTACTGTACCCTACGGTCATCTATTTTCCACATATAATGGCTACCAGGAGTGTTAAAACCGGCAAAAAAGACAACACTGCGGCCGCTCTAAAAGTCGAGGCTATTTCTGTGCTGTTAGACAAACACCGTGAAGCGCTAGCGGCTGACTTTAAATCCTCGTTTAGTTTACTGGAAAGTAAACTAGACAAAATTCAAGCCAGACAGAGACCTCTCTAAAGCCAGTACTATGTTATTTCTGTGTATACAGTGTATGTTTAGTATGTTGCTCTGTGTTTTACACTTTTGTTTTAAGGCTGAAAGGCTGGGCATTTCAGTATTATTTATGTTTACCTACCCACATTTTCTGTCAAGGAGAATGAATAGTTCTTTAAACTTTGTGAGCTGGAATGTTAAGGGTTTAAACCATCCGGTCAAGAGAAGGAAGGTGCTCTCACACCTTAAACAACTTAACACTGCAATTGCCTTTTTACAAGAAACTCACATTCGCAGTTCTGATAATTCTCGCCTTATGTCGCGTTGGGGAGGGAGCTACTCAACACAAACTCGCTGACGTCACGACCCAGCTCCAACGGCTCCAGCTCTCTCCAGTGCAAATTGTGGGCTCCTGCATGCAACGAGAACCACAGCTCCCCGCACCTCGCACAAGCTTCCCTCGTCACTCCAAGAGCTCATGGATCTAGCTGGCCGAGTGGATTCACGCCTCCACCTTCGAAGTTCAGCCAGACTCTCACCACCCAGAGACCTCCCACGACCCCCCTCCCCACGAACTAATCTTCAGGAGGGACCCATGCGACTGGACAGAACCCGTATCTCCCCTGAAGAACGCCGCCGCCGCCGAGTGGAGGGTGCCTGCTTCTACTGTGGGAGATCTGGTCATCAACTCAAGAACTGTCCTGTAAAGAGAAGGCGTCCTCTAGTCCAGCTTGGAGGACTGGAGGGTGTGACTCCAGGTAAATTCCCAGATGAACGCCGCCTGCTCCCCGTCTTCCTGACCTATGAGCAACAAACCCACCTGGTTCAAGCATTGATTGATTCAGGTTCAGACCGCAATCTGATCGACGCGGCTTCAGCCAAGGCTCTAGGAATCCCCGCTCTCCCCTTGGAGACCCACCTTAAGGTTCAGGCACTCACTGGTAGCCCCTCCCATCTATCACCCAAGAACTCCCCTCGTTGACCTAAGAGTCTCGGGCAATCATTTAGAGCAGACCTTACTGTTCATGATGGAGGGATCACATGCCACTGTTGTCCTAGGCCTGCCCTGGCTAACCCGTCACAACCCTTACAAATCGACTTAAATCATGTGCTAAGACCTGCTTGCGAGCTGCAGCCACGTCTTGGGATCATTCGCCCTTCCTCCTCCCCGGCGGGGGCTGGCTTCTTCTTTGTGGGTAAAAAAGATGGTTCCCTTCGTCCGTTCATAGATTATAGAGGCCTTAATGAGATCACAGTGAAGAATCGATATCCCCTTCCATTAATGACGACCGCCTTTGAACTCCTCCAGGGCGCTAAGATTTATACTAAACTAGACCTACGCAATGCATACCACTTCGTCCGAATCCGGGAGGGTGACGAATGGAAGACTGTTTTTAACACCCCAACAGGACACTATGTATACCTGGTGGTGCCGTTCGGCCTGACCAACGCTCCGGCCGTCTTTCAGGCCCTCATCAACGATGTACTCCGGGATTTCTTGAATTCATCTGTGTTCGTCTATCTGGACGACATTCTGATCTTCTCTCGAGACCTAGGGGAGCACCAGCTTTATGTTCGACAGGTGCTGCAAAGACTCTTAGAGAACAATCTGTTTGTCAAAGCGGAGAAGTGCGAATTTCACACAACAACCACCACATTCCTAGGGTTCGTCATTGGTCCCTTAGGCATCAAAATGGAGCCTGCTAAGCTCCAGGCAGTCACGAATTGGCCCACACCCACTACAAGACAGGAGCTTCAGAGATTCTTGGGATTCGCCAACTTTTACCGCCGCTTCATCCGAGGCTACAGCTCCATTGCTGCCCCCTTAACAGGCCTGACTTCTCCCAAAACGCGTTTCCGTTGGGACATGAACACTGAAAAAGTCTTCTCTGAACTCAAGAAACGGTTCACGTCTGCCCCAATCCTGACCATTCCAGATCCGTCACGTCAGTTTGTCGTGGAAGTCGACGCCTCCAGCACGGGTAGGAGGTGTACTTTCCCAGAGAGCTGCGCATGACAACAAGCTACACCTCTGCTCTTTCTTCTCACATCGTATAACCCCTGCTAAGGCGAACTATGGCATCGGCGATCGAGAACACCTGGCCATCAAGCTGGCCCTCGAAGAATGGAAACACTGGTTAGAGGGGACGGAGATCATTTCTGGCCATTTCCCCCGTCATGCTTGCTCGCAGCAGCCGAGCTTGATATTGAAACCAAGGTCCAGCAAGCCCTGTCTCATGAACCTGGGCCAAGTAACGTGCCACCTAATCGCCTATTTGTCCCGCTTTCTCTACGCTCTCAGGTCCTGGAATGGCCACACAGCTCCAAGCTCTCCTGCCATCCTGGTTCAGCTCGAACCCTGGTTCAAGTCCAGCAGCGCTTCTGGTGGCCCACGGTAAAAGAGGACTCTTCCAGCTTCGTGGCAGCATGCGACATCTGTGCTAGGTGCAAACACACCAACACCGCACCCGCGGTCTTCTCAGACCACTACCAATCCCATCCCGTCCATGGTCGAACATTGCCCTGGATTTTGTCACAGGGTTACCCTCCTCCTACGGCCACTCGTGCATCAGGAGCGTGGTGGATCGGTTCTCTAAGGCCGCACACTTCGTTCCACTACCCAAACTTCCAACTGCTAAGGAGACTGCTGACCTCTTGATTATGCACGTTTTCAGGCTGCACGGTCTCCCCAAAGACATCGTTTCCGA